>ML259865.1:32102-104255 GCA_005239495.1 Nicotiana undulata | reverse complement strand
CAATACTATTATTTCTCCAATTTCAAACAGAAGATCATATAGCTCGTAAGCTTTAACCAATAATATTTCACAAAAAAAGCAACCAGAATATAAGTAAACACCGTAACGTTGTCAATCCAGCGCAGTCTTTATATACTATGATAAACTCAAGAGAACAACCAACATCTTTAACACACTTACAACAACAATTGGAAATAACTCAATGAAACCTAATAAACACGCGAACCTCAAAAATTATAAATAATACACTGCATTTTTCTTATAACCTCATCAATAACCTCTCAACCATGAAACCAACAGGAATATCAAAATATATATATTTATTTCATAAAAACAATACCAAACCTCTCAACCATGTTTATATGACAAGGGAACCAGTTCAAACAACCAATACTCTTTCCAAATAGTCACAACGATAACTAACAACAATTCAACAAGGCCAAATAGTCATAGAAACAATAATGAACATGTAACAGTTAAAACAATGATCAAATAAGTGGGAACGGGAAAGGGGATCATGTTTAACAAACGATTTGGGTGGTGCATAGATACTCGTCACCATACCTATACACCACACCCATGCAATTCACGTAGCAAACAAGTGGGGAGTCCTATTCCCTCAAGCTAAAGTTAGGCCAAACACTTACCTCAATTCCGCAGGCCACTCACAGCTCAATTATTGCTTTTCCTTTTGAATTCACCTCTAAATTGCTCGAATCTAATCAAAATTAACTTAATATCATTAACTAATTCTAAAGGAACTAACTTTATTGAAAAATATAAGTTTTCCTAAGTTTTCTCAAAAAAAGGGAAAACCCGACCCCGGGCCCGCTTGGTCTAAACTCGGGGTTCGGACCAAATTACGTTTACCCATTCACCCACGAACCCAAATATATAATTAATTTCAAAATACGACCTCAATTCGAGGTAAAAATTTGATTTTTATAAAAATTCCCTAATTCTACCCAAACCCTCAATTTTTACCATGAAAATTCTTAGTTTTTGATTTAAAAGTGATGAAAAGCAATGGGTAATTAAAGGAGTAAAGTTTAGAATTGATTATCTATGACTTGGGGATGATATTTGGTGAAGCAATTCGTTCCTAGGGCTGTGGGGTTCGAAAAATTGAAGAAGAAGAAGTCTACCCGTTTTGTATTTATTTTTCTGTCAGCTATTCTGTCTCGTTTCTCATGCCAAATTATCCCTAAACTCCATTTCTTGTGTCCAATGGATTCCTTGTAAAATTCTAATGAATTTAGGCTTTTGAATCACTCAATTTGACCTTATAATGAAGGAGATATGTAGGTTTTTAGATTTGCAAATAGTGTAGGTTTTTAATACGCCGTCAGGGGCAAATTCGTAATTAACCAAAAATATTTGGGCAACCTTGGTAAAATGGCCATAAAATTCTCATACGATGTCCAAATTCGATTATTCTTTTTGCTACGGGTCCGTAATTACTACGGATCTAATACTTCATTCAAAACATAAATCGGAGCTCATTTGTTCAATATGATATCATTTATGCTTGAAGAAACGACGTCGAAGCATAAGAAAGAACGTGCGCAACACAACCCAAACCTATTTGAAACTCACCCGAGCCCTCGAGGCTATAAATCAAACATGCACACAAGTATAAAAGCATAATATGGACTTGCTCCTTCGATCAAATCATGAAAATAACATGTAAAACAACGAATTAAACCTCAAAACTCATTATTTTCCTCAAGAACACTTATAGTTCATAACTTTTCAACCGGATGTCCGAATCACGTCAAACGAACTCCGTATTTCACCAAATTTCACAGGTAATGACTGAATATTATAACAAATCTGTACCGGCCTCCGGAACCAAAATACGGGCACGATACCAATGACTTCAAACATTAATTCTTTTCATTATTTCATAAATATTTCAGCAAAACAATTTCTTTTAAAAATTGATTTCTAAGGCTTGGGACCTCAGAATTCATTTCTGCGCATACGCCCAAGTCCCATATTTTACTGCAGACCTTCCGGGATCATCGGAACACAGATTTGAGTCCGTTTACTCAAAATGTTGACTCAAGTCAACTAAAACCAAATTTTGTAATTCTAAAAATTATTGTTTCTTATATTTTAACATAAAAGCTTTCCGGTTTCACGCTCGGACTGCGCACACAAATCAAGGTAGTTAAAATTAATCTTTTTATGGTTAATAAGCCTAGAACGGAGTCTAAATTCATAAAATGACCCCTTGGGTCATCACAATGGCACTGTAGAATTGACTCAAGAGGAAGTGAACCCGTCTAGGGATCATGTCATTGACATACCAGAACTGGTATTGCAAAAAGCTAAGGAAACATTGCCTAAGCCACATCCTCCTTATCCTCAAAGGCCTTCCAAGAAAAATGGCGAGCATCAATTCAAAAAGTTCATTGATATGATGAAGAGTCTCTCGATAAATGTTCCATTAGTTGAAGCCTGGGAGCAAATTCTCAGACATACAAAGTTTATGAAGGACTTGGTGACAAATAGCGGTCGATGAATTTTGAAACTATCAAAATCACTCACCAAGTGAGTGATATTATGCATTCGATGGCTCCTAAATTGGAAGATCCCGGTGCTTTCTCAATCCCTTGTACCATTGGAAGTGCCGAGTTTTCCATAGCTCTTTGTGATCTTGGGGCGAGTATCAATGTGATGCCTATTCGGTTTTCAAGACATTGGAAATTGGGCAACCAAGACCCACATCTATGAGATTACAAATGACCGATTATACAATGAAGAGACTGTTGGGGGTGATTGAAGATGTATTGGTTCGAGTCGACAAGTTCATTCTCCCGGCGGATTTGTGCTATTCATGAATGTGAAGTGGACTATGAGGTGACGATTATTATTGGTAGACCTTTCCTTGCTACGGAGACGGAACTTGTTGATGTGGAAGCGGAGAACTCACTTTTCGGGTGGCTGTTGAAAATGTGGTAATCCAAGTGTGTAAATCTATGCGGCAACCAAATAATAATGAAGTGTGTTATTTTGTAGACTTGGTGACCGATGTGATTATTGATGATACAAGTGCCACGATTAATGTGGGTGATACGTTGGAGGTCGTCTTGCTCAATTCTGATTATGGCGAGATGGATGGCTTCATGGAATGTATTAATTCTTTGCAAGGACTGGGGTCGTACAATTATTCACCCCAAAAACATTCCTTGGATCTTGAGAATAGGAAAACTCCTCCTACAAAGACTTTAATTGAAGAGCCTCCTATCTTGGAGTTGAAGCAATTTCCTTCACATCTCAAATATGAATCCCTTGGCCCTTGTTCTACTTTACTAGTTATTCTTTCCTGTTGCTTGACTAACGTGTAAGTTGACTCTACATTGGCGGTGCTCTACAAGAGCAAGAAAGCTATTGGGTGGACTTTGGTGGATATTCGGGGAATAAGCCCCGCATTTTGCATGCACACGATTAACTTGGAGGAAGATGCCAAACAATCCATTGAACATCAAAGGGACTCAATGAAGCCATGCAAGATGTGGTAAAAAAGGAGATCATTAAGTGGTTAGATGTCTGAGTTGTCTACCCCATTTCTGACAGTTCGTGGACTTCTCAAGTGCAATGTGTTCAGAAGAAGGGGGCATAACTGTGGTCGCCAATGATAAAAATGAGTTGATTCACACAAGAATGGTGACCGGGTAAAGAGTGTGTATGGACTATCGGAAGCTAAACAAAGTCACAAGGAAAGATCATTTTTCACTCCCCTTCCTTGGCCAGATGCTAGATAGGTTGTCGGACCGTGCTTTCTAGATGGATATTCGGGCTACAACCAAATTCTTGTTGATACACATTTTTTTCTCAAATTATTTTTAATTTGCATATATACCTTCAAAATCAGGCTTTCATAGCAATTGGTATTTTTCTATAGTTTTTCCCATATTTTTATTAATTCATTTTAATTTATCCAGTATTTTATTTCTAATAATTAATTACAAAATTGTATTACAAATGATTTCAAAATATTTCTCGACATAATGTATTATTTTTGGTCCTATTGAGACCAAATTATTTCACAATTAGCCAAATAGGCACTCTTTGGCTATAATTGCAATAACTTTGCAATTATAGCCTAATCATATGTTTTATGCTATTTTTATCCAATAATTACTCATTTGTATTTTTAAAATACTAATTAATCATTTTAATTTAATTTACTAAACGTAAATTTCATTTTTACAATTATCAGTTATTTTATAAATTATTGTAGTTAATTTTAATTGGGTATTTAATAATTAGCCACCCTTGTTTTAAATTATAGACTAAATTGACCGGACCCCTAACCCAATTACACAACCCAACAGACCCAAGCCCAATACACTACACCACCCGACCCAATCCCTTGCTTAATCTGAATCGTTGATTAACTTCAATCAACGGTCCATATCTCCCCCTTCCATAATTAACCTAAAGACTACCCCCACTTTCTCTCATTTACCCCCTTTTCACTCTGATCCGTCTCTATCAACTCTCTCATCTCCCTCTCTAAACGCTCCACCTACTGAGCTTGTCTCTTCCCTTCTCCGGTCGTCGCCTTGCCGGAATCCATGTCGATTCCCCCATCTACAGCCTTATGGCTCCCACCTTAGCGTGTGTCACCGCTTTTGAGGCCCTCAAGTGAACCAGAGGTGGTTCACTCACCTCCTTCGATATCATGCCATTTTTCCGGCCATCTATGGTCGTTCGAGTAAGATTTACCACTTTCCGGTTGAGACCGGTAATATTTTTGAGTTTTCTTCTTCCTTTCTAGGTTCTCTTTGAAAACCCTAGCTTTAAACCTTCTGATTCTTTTAGATCTGTAACAGATCTATACGTATTATGAGATTTTCCCATGTTTTTCTTTAAAGATTCTCCTATTTCTTGAACGATTCCTCATTTTTCCAAAAACTTGGGTTTTAAAATTCTTTTCAAAACAGTTTTCCTTCTGGTTTCTTGTTATTATTTCATGATCTTATCGTGCTTAAGCATTATTTGAGCCGTTTCCTTTTTGTTTGATTCATTTTTATAAAAAGCCCCAAATTTCTTGGGTACAGTCTATGAGTTTGAGTTTATTTGCGATAATGTTTACCTGTTCTAGCATGACTACTTTGCTTCCGTGTATACTCTATGTGTTTTTGTGATTTCTTGCTCTATAATTACTGTTAGGGTTTCTGATTCTTTGTCACCTCTTCCTAAACCATGATCGTCTACTGGTTCCTTTAATTATCTGCTATTTTCCAATATTAATCCCTAATTTCGTGATTAGGGTTTCTTATTTTTACCTAATATGTGTTATTCCAGTATCGTTTTACCATTTTGAATCTCTGAATAAGTATGATTACTGCTATATTCTTTAATGATTTTGAGTTTTCCTTAAATATGTGATATTTTTCTTTGAGCAATACTGATTTCCTGTAATTCGAGGATTTCCTTACTGGTTTTTAGAATCTGAATCATCTCTTGCCTTATTTATGTGAATAAACATGCTGTCAAATTGACTTTCCTTAATTAGGATATTCTGAATTCAATCCTAATCACATACTCTATACTTTTACTACTGCTTATATGGTAAAATCAGTCTTTCAATTGATTTCTTTCCTTGTTTATCACTGTTTGTATCCGTTTGAACTATGACTCTTTAATTATAGGGAGTACTTACATTAGTATGATTCTGATTGCAATTTATTTCTATAATTATGCTGAACTATTACTTGTTACCATATTCTTCTGCCTATTCTCAAACTATATATACTTCATTCTTTCATTATCAAAGGACACGAACATACATTGTTCTAAATCCTCTCTTACACACACACACACACTCTTGCTTTTCTTTCTGGTTACTTGCCACTCTCAATCGGCTGCAAACCAAGACTGAGTATTATACTCTCTTGCTCTTCATTCTATGTTTATTATCTCTTAACTGGTATATTCTCAAATTAGTTTAAAGCTTCAAAAACAATATATTTCTTTTGGTATTGCAATTCATCTTATTTCTACCATGCTTTTACTTATGGTTTTGTTGTTTACCATTCCATTAGCATGTCTGCTTGTTGCTTACTAGTACGCTTCTATATCCTTTCCCTTAAACTCAGCATGTTACCCCTTAGTTTCCCACAATATGATTCTGTTGATTCCTGGCATGAACATCTTTGTGGCAAAACTATTTATGTGGTTATTAGGTTCTGGGTAAGTTTGTTAGGACTTCTCTGATTATAACTTGCGTGCAAATCTGCCTATTATGTACCTACTCTTATGTATTTCCTATTTGTACCCAACCCCTTACTTCCCTGCTTGTGATTGTTGAAATGGTTCTGTTCTTTGTACTTGTTCTATGTGTGATGTTTTGTTCTGAGTTGTTGTTCTGATCGCCCTATTCCCTTTCCCTTTCAAATTTTTTCTTTCTTAAAGTAAAACCTTCTATTGTTTTCCAAAACTTATTTCAAACAAGTGTTTTCAAAGGATGTTTCCTACTCAAAACTATGTCAAGAACTCTCACTCTACTCTTAGAAACCTAGGTTCTTCCCCTCTAATGCGTGACTGCTTTGGGATTCCTACAAGATCCCTCTGAACTCTGATGCATTATAGATGGCCTTTCCACACTGCACTTACTCATATGGTTATGAAATCTGGGTGTGAGCACTGTCCGGGATCCCTTGAGGTCCTTAGGGAACTCAGACACACCCGGATTATATGAAAGGCTGTGAAACATCTGGTGGCATTGAGAACTTCTGGAGAACTTGGGCCTACTGCCAGGCTCCCTATAGTGTAAATTCTTCTTTTCTTTATTCATTTATGTAATTTATGCAAATGGTCTGTAATAATTATTTGTAAACAACTATTGGGGATGGATAGTGAAAAGGGAAAGGGGTAAGTATGTATGTTATAAACATTAAAGGGTAGAAACCATGGTATTGGGTTTATATTCCCTATTTTCGCACAAGAAATCACGCTTTTAGGCTTCATGAACACTGTTTTAGCATCATTTAGTACTGTTATGTCATTTAGAAATCCCGTGTTAGAAATATGCTAATGATCGATATCTTCTACAATCATGTTTCATACGGTTATGCACACTTAGAAATCCTGTCCCTAGAATAACACTAATAAATATGTCACCCTTGCATATTCTGTAATCATGCTTCATGCTGTCATGCACACTTACAAATCTTGTTCCAGGATAAACAATACTAATAAACATGTCATCTTTGCATATTCTAAAAATCGTGTTTAATGTTGTAATTATTGTTCATTTAGAAATCCCCTTTAGGATTCTCCATATGAATCATTCTGCATCCCTATATGTGCATTAGATACCCTGTTTTAGGATTTCATATTCGCTTAAGTACACTTAGTCTAACTATAAATGCATAAAAAGGAATAAACAACTTCATCCAGTTTTCGTAATTAAACTGGTAATAATTCTGTGTTCTGAACACCGAGAACAACATGTTTAGGTAACACAATTACAAACTGTTTTCTTAATTCTGAAAACTGGGATATACTGTCTCATACCTAGGCAAGCCTTAGGTGACTGGAAATCTGCCTCTTTGTGTATGTTGTCTAATACTCAACATGTTTTAAAATCAGAAGGCAAACTGATTAGGGCCCGTTTCTGAGTCACAAAACAAGTCTTCATATCTGCTCAAGTTCTGAACTCACCTAGACACCATGCCTTAGGATTCTAAATTTCAATACTGCCCTTATTTGTGTTTGAGTCGTGTTGTCTATTTGCATTAACTGTGGAGGTAAATTTGAGCCTATTATGTGCTTTTCTTTGTTCCCTTTTACTGCAGTCCTATGTGTTCTTTGTAAGTTGCCTTAGTATTTTGCCTTTAAACCTGAGGGTCTGCCTAGAACTGCCCTTATAAGTAGGGGTCCTAAATTCCTCCAGGACCATTAGGAAGGGACGGGTAACAACACGCAATAGAGATTGCTGACCAACACTCGCTTTAATAACCTTAAGGGGTGGGAAGGGTAGATATGGATATGATTACAGGTGCGCTAATACCACGTGTATCCCCTCTTTGAGGAGTGGTTACCGGGTATTGTACTGATGTGATCCATATGACAAACAACTTAGGACTCCCCCTTATCCTTTATATGCATGTTTAGATTATAACTCTTTCAAAAACCTTACTTAGATATTAAATATCTTCAAAACTTTAATAACACATATGTGCTTAGACTACGAATTTTTCAAACTCTTTACTTGTTTTAAACTTTAATGGCCTACTTGTTGTCTCCCTCCCCCCCTTTTCCCTCGCGGAAGTCGGGGTTTATGACATTTGGTTGTGACAACTCGTTCCTTTTGGGAAAGGGGTTTGCATTTTTTGAAGAGTCTCCACCTAACGATTTTAGAGGTGCGTTAGGGCACCTAAGGGGTTCATTTATAACTACGTTTGGTAACCAGAGATAGGGTAAGGGCTTGAAATTATCCCAAGGGGAAGGTGTTAGGCACCCCTTAGGATCCACAAGTGTGGTTCCTGGCCAAACAGTTTTATTATGAATTTGTACAGTTTAGAAAATAGACGAGTAAGGCTCAAATAATAGGGGATTTAAGTCTAGATACACAAATATTAAAAACAAACAGTTAATGAAGAATTATATTTTGAAAGAGTTATAATCTAAATACGTGAAAGTAAAGGGGTATCCCAGGTTTTACAATATGGATCACATCAATGCAATACCCGGTATGACACTCCTTAAAGAGGGGCTACACGTGGTATTAGCGCATCGGTCATCATATCCATATTCTACCCTTTCCCACCCCTTGAAGGTAACTAAAGCGCGTGTTAGTCACAAACTCTATTGCATGTTGTTACCCGGCCCTTTCCTATTAGTCTTGGAGAAAATTAAGACTTCTATCCTTAAGGGTTTTTTTTAGGTATACCCTCAGATTTTAAAGGTAAAAATGCTAGGGCGACAGATAATAAACAAGTATAAATTGAAAATAAGGGAGAGCATATAAAGCAGATAGAGACTCAAGTATTCCTCCACATGTATTGCATATAACAGCATGTCTCATACACAAATTAAGGTCCAGGTTTAGTTCCTAAGCATGGTGTCTAAATGATAATAGAAGAATCAGTTTTATTACATAACTCAAAGAGGAAGTCCTAATCAGGCTTGCCTACTGATTTTAACATGCTGATAGTTAACATGATCACACAGAAAGCTCAGATTATATTTAAGAGTTGATTACCTACGACTTGCCTAGGTGTAAAATAACATGCAGCAGTTGTACATATTTGTTAAGGATTCCATATTATCAATTCTAATAGCATGTGATTCTAAGTGTTTACAAAAGATTGATTGCCAATTTATTATAACAGGGGACTATTTCAGACATGTGTTTAGAATAAATGTAGTAAGCGAGTATGATCCTATTGTACGCATCATGAGAATTTAAACATGGGTTTCTAAATGCATACAGAATCACAACATTATGCACAACTTCAGGAATAACATAGGTGATAGTTTTAATAGGTCTAACAGGATCTCTAAGTGCGTATGTATGGTAAAACATGTTTACAACTTTGTTAACATAATTATTCTAAGGCATGATTTTTCGAACATGTTGACAGAATCACATAGTAGTAGTTTTTGTTATTATCATTAATCCTATGAACATGATTTCTAAGTGAAGGCAATGAATGATGATATGTTGAAAGAAAAAGCAGATGTATGAACCTAAGTGACATGGCATCTAAATGCATGGCATACTTGATATGTTATTCCTAAACATGGTTACTATTGCGCACATAGGAAAGTAAACCTAGAAACATGATTTCTACCTGTACTTATACTATAACATGCATATCCCCACCCATTTTTCGATATCCAACCCCAGAATCATTTTTACAAATAATTATTACAAGCCTCTGAATATGAGTTACATAATTAAAAATAGGAAAAGGAGAAGTTAACTATAGGGAGCCTTCCATAATAGGCCCAATTTTTCCAGATCCTCAATACCATGTACAATTATTTCACAACCTTTCATAATACGGGTGTGTCAGAGTTCCCTAAGGATCTCAGAGGATCCCGGGAAATGCTCACACCAAGATTTCATGGCCAAGATGGAGTAAGTGTAGTGTGGACGAGCCATCTCTTGTGTGTCAAAGTTCAGAGGGAGCTCAACGGTCCCTAAGCAATGCTCACACGAGAGGGGCAGAACCTAATGTCTAAGAGTATAGTGAAATTGCTCATAGTTTGAAGGATTCAAAAGAACAGTTTTGAAACAGTTTGAAAGAGGAGAGACTTAGTAAAAAGAAATAAGCTTTCATAACAAAGGTTTTACTGATAAAAAAATAGTTTTGGGAGAAACACCAAACTTAAAACAAAAGTAAAGCCAACTTCACATAAAGGACCCAGGGTGGTCCAGAAATCACAAACATGGGTGAGAGGATTTGAGGGATAAATACAGAGCATGTGTAGCAGGCAAAGGCACACATAGACATACAATCAGAAGAGTTCCTAAGGGTTCAAGGGGATCAGGGGTATAGAAAAGTATCAGAACATATCAACACCAAACGACTGAGACCATGATAGAACTAATTCACATAAGGAACAAATGCTAAGTGTACATATACACATTGGTCTTTTACAAGTAAAGTGAGACTTAACATGTAAAGGAAACTCAGAAACCTAATTGCATGTTGGACAGCAAAATAGTAAGTAAAAGCATAGCAGGAATACAAAGAATTGTAATAGTAATAGAAACATATTGGTTTGATGACTGAAGTCTAAATCAGAACATACCAGTATAAGGGAGAAAAATGTAACACCAAATCAGAAGTTAAGAGATGCACAGTAATTAGCCTTGGCTTGTAGTCGGCTAATTCAGATCAGTAGCCAATAGCACAGAAAAGAGAGAGAGAGTGCATGTTTAGTTGTGAAAGAGAATGCACAGATTAGTTTGTGTCTGTCTATTTGGAAAATAAGAGGCCTGGGTATAAGTAGCTTTGAAAACAGTAGTAAATAAGGTGAAAATCAAAGTCAAGCAGTAATCAAAGAGATTCATAATCAATTAGTATCAGAATAGTATGGGTACTTCCTTAATTAAGGGAGTTAACTCTCAAACGGTAAGAAAAATGTTACAAGTAAGGAAAGGAATCATGTATAGCAAATAAGGAAAGATTTCATACATAGTAAGCACATAGTAGGGAATTGGGGGCAGGTTCATTAAAGCACTATTGTAAGAATCAATGATAGTAATAAAGCAAGAAATAACTAATAGTCGTAAAGATTACCACATGAAATCAATTAAAGGAAATCAATCACGGGAAATTAGGGATTCAAAATATGAGTAGTATTAATTTAAGAATCAACAAACATCATACAAAGTAAACACATAATAGGAGAGAGTCAGAAACCCTAGTGATTAAAACAGGGTAAAAACACACGGAATTAGGGGTTTACATAGGACAATATCAAGAATCACTAAATAAGCATAATACAAGCAGGAAAGGCGAAGATTTAGAGGTATTGATAAACAATGAATAGAGATGAATCACAGATTAAGCATGGTAATAGAAGCCAGAAACCCTAACAAGCAATATGGGGTAAAACCACACAAATCACAGAATAATCAAGAGAATAGAGTGAACACAATAGAACAGATGAACACATCGTTGTAAACAAACTCATAGCCATAGGTTAAAGCTAAGACTTTAGGGTTTTTTAATGAAATAACTCACACATGGAAAGGGGAAGCTTGAAAGTCACACAATAATACTTAAAATTTGAAAAGGAAATCATTTTTTGAAAAAGGAGTTTGAAACCCTAGTTTGAAGATGAAAAGTTATCTTAGAGAAATCGGAAAATCCTTTTGGGAAAAACAACAATAAACTCATAATATAAATAGATCTATAATAGATCTAAAAGAAAAATCAGAAAATCTTAAGTTTTAGGGTTTCACAGAACCCATAGAAAATGAGGAAACACCTTAAAGTTTTTACCAGCTTTAGCCGGAGAGGTGACAGATCTTACTCAGACGACCGGAGGTGGACAGAAATGGCATGAGAACCCATGGGGTGAGTGAACCGCCTTTTGGTTCCTATGAGAGCCTCGAGGTGGTGATACCCGGCGTAGAAATGAAGCAAGGGCCAAGAGACGATGAGAGGCCATGGTTTCCGGCAGGGGAAGTGGTCGGAGGAGATGAACGGACTACATCGAATGGGGAGGTGGAAGGTTCTAGAGAGAACCTAGAGAGAACTAGAGAGAATGATAGACAGGGGAAATGAGGAGGGGGGGGGGGAGTCACCTATGTTAATTATGGTAAAGGATAATCTGAGTCGTTGATCAAAATTGATCAACGGTTTAGATTAAAACACAGGTTGGGTCGGGTAATTTTAATGGATTGGGCCTAGGTATTGGGTTAATTTAATGGAATTGGGGTTTGGGTAAATTAGGCTGAAATTGAAATAAAAGTGGCTACTTGTTAAATACCCCTTTTAAAAAAATAGACAAATAATTAATAAAATAGCCAATAATTATATAAAATTAAATTAAGGCTAAATAGGTGAAATTAAGGTAATTACCTAATATAAAAAATGACTAATTATTGAATAAAATAGCATAAAGTGTATAATTAGGCTATAATTGCAAAGTCATTGCAATTATAGCCAAATAATGCCAATTTGGCTAGTTTGTGAAATAATTAAATCCTAATAGGATTAAAGTGATATATTGAGCTAGGAAAAATTTTGAAATTATTTATAATATAATTTATGAATAATTATTGAATATAAATTACTGAATAAATTGGAAAAGAAATTAATACAAATATGGAAAATTATGGAAAAATATGAGTCATTATAAAGAGTGATTTTGGAAGGTATATATGTAAATTTAAAATAATCTGGGGAAAAATTGGGTATCAACAGCTGCCCCTCTTTACCCGGGAAGGATGAAAGAGTTGTCGGGTAAAGTCATGATGGCTAATTTTGACCGAGCGAAACGGTTTGAAAAGATTTAGGTCGCACCCTAGTTTCTGAGCTGCCTACATATCCCTGGTTTTACAGGAATCAGGTCGTGTGTAGTTCAGGATTCATCGGCGAAGTATACCGATGAAGTTCTGGAAGTGCGGATGCAATGCGTGGGACTGGATGAATAAGTGGCTTATGGGGTAGTTAGGAGACCTGGAGCGGGACCGCTCCTGCCAGGATGGCTGTTGCTTGCCAGATTACCTGCAAATAAATAATACAAGCATATATTGTGCGTAATTTAAACATGATGCAAGTTCCCGTCAGACCATGAATGATGTCTTTGGACGGTTAAGGATGACGTCCTCAGACCATGACATCCTGGGCTATGAATTGCTTGATGCAGGATTCGCAGGCCATGAAATTATGTTCTCGGACCATGAGGATGGTGCCTCCGAACCATGACGCGTTTGAATAATGATATGCAAATGATTAAAAGAGATCCTCTAGCCATGACATTGTGTTCTCGGGCCATGAAGATGGTGCCTTCGAACGATGACGTCTTTGGATAAGTTGGTGATATTTCATCCCATGAGAAATGCAATATTATGATGTTGACAAGATAAAGCTTAGTCTTGCATATTGAAGGGCAGAGCTTAAACCGAAAGGAAAGTGAAGTAAATAGTGCTCGAGACAGCACTTAGTCCCGAAAAGTAAATTGGAGGCAGAGCTTAGCCTCGGAAGGCAGAAAAGTAGCCTTACGCAGAGGGAGGTAGAGCTTAACCTCAGAAGGCAGAATGGTAGCCTTATGCAAAATGGAAGGCAGAATGGTAGCCTTATGCAAAATAGAAGGTAGAAAGGTAGCCTTATGCAAGAATGCAGATAGAGACAATGCTTCGTCTCGGGAGGCATAATGGTAGCCTTATGCAGAGATACGAATGCATATGGAGATAACGTTTAGTCTCGAAAGGTAGAAAGGTAGCCTTATGCAGAGATGCGAATGCAGATGGAGACAATGTTTAGTCTCGAAAGGCAGAAAGGTAGCCTTATGCAGAGATGCGAATGCAGATGGAGACAATGTTTAGTCTCGAAAGGCAGAAAGGTAGCCTTATGCAGAGATGCGAATGCAGATGGAGACAATGTTTAGTCTCGAAAGGCAGAAAGGTAGCCTTATGCAGAGATGCGAATGCAGATGGAGACAACGTTTAGTCTCGAAAGGCAGAAAGGTGGCCTTATGCAGAGATGTGAATGCAGATGGAGACAACGTTTAGTCTTGAAAGGCAGAAAGGTAGCCATATGCAGAGATGCGAATGCAGATGGAGATAACGTTTAGTCTCGAAAGGCAGAAAGGTAGCCTTATGCCGAGATGCAAATGCAGATGGAGACAACGTGTAGTCTCGGAAGGCCAAAAAGTAGCCTTATGCAAGGATGCAGATGCAGATGGAGACAACGTTTAGTCTCAGAAGGCAGAAAAGCAGCCTTATGCAAGGATGCATATGCAGATGGAGACAACGTTTAGTCTCGGAAGGCAGAAAAGTAGCCTTATGCAAGGATGCATGTGAGACCCCATGTGTTTTTTATTTCTCTTCTCTTACGTAATATACGTAACGTGGCGTGGTTATATTAGGTATATATGATTGGGCATATCATATTGGGAGAATAAGACTTAAAATGTGTGGTAATATCAAGAAACAAAACTAAATCTTTACGTCAAATGAATCCCTTAAACAAAGGTTCGTGGTTAAAGAAATGGCTCGGGTAGCAACCCGCGCGTTCGGAAGGTTTAAGTTAACTTGCACCTGTGGGATAAGACTAAGAGTGTCTAATATGATAAAAATAATGTGTTATGAGGTATTATAATATCGCACTAGTCACATGTTAATTTTTGGATTCAACCAAGTTGCGAAATAAAGGTCGGCAAAAGTTATCGTAAATTTCTCTAATAAATTTTCTAAACTTTGGGTCAAATGTATCAGATCATTGCTCCCAATATATATAGTTTTATGGGACCCAAAACCTATCAAATCGAAGGTCTACGAATGTAGTTCGCAAACAAAAAACCCTCTTATCAAACCGACATCAGAGTAAAACGTTATGACTGTTTTACCGTGGACTGTCCGGGCTGAAACCGGGTCGCGAACCGGGTCGGGTCAAACAAGTGGTATAAGTCGGCAAATTCGACTTTTAAGACCCCAAAACATTCCATTTTCATCCCAAAACAGTGAGAAATCTGAAGAGAGGGTTCCATGGTGTTCTTGAGTGATTAAGATGCATTTTTAATGATTTCTATCGCTAAAGGTTTTCCCCGTGCCTAGAAACACAATCTCTACCTTTGCAATCGTTTTCCCCTTCTATTAGCTGTGTTTGGAGCTATTTTTGGAAGATAGGAATTTTTTGTTCTTTCTAGTTCTTCAAGATTTATACTTGGTTTGCCAAGGTAATCATCTTGGGACTCTTTTATGATCGTTTTTACAAAGTTCTACGGACGTTTCGTCAAGTTAGGGTCATATGGAAAATCTGCCGATTTAAACTAAATTATGAACTATTTATAGGTGCGTATAAGCTGCATATATATAGTTCTTGCGAAGCTTAGGACGTAAGGAACAACGTTCGTGAAAGAAATACCGGCATTCAGACGTTCGTGGGAAAGGTATGTTAAGGCTAAGCTCCGTCCTTCCTTTTAGCACGAATTCTGGAAAATTCCTAAGACGCCAAATGTGGTATTTTACTATTCTATTGCTAGAAAGACCTTCTGAGAAAGGCATTGGTATTGTAGCTGAAGTATTTTCATGATGCTATTAGGTTGATATTCCACTCGTTCGATTAAATAGGGTATTCGACATCTATATATGTCATTATGTCGATTTTCTTAACTATATGTCCATATATATGAACTCTTATTCGTATTTGGGTTGTGTGACTTAAAAATAAAGGCATTTAGTATTTGCGATCAGTCATTCTTCCTTGTTAAAGTGTATTTTAAAATCTCTAAAGTGATACGTCGATTTCCAAAAATCTCAAATATAATTTTTATGTTTAAACTACTAAAACACTTGATTTTTGAAATACTTGCTTTTACTAATTATCAAGAAATCAGGTATAAGGACTAAGTGAAGCACCTTAAGCTTTTTATGAACATCTTCAGAGTTAAGTTATCTTTCTAAAAGTCGAGTTAAGTTTTCAAGCTTATTCAAAAAACATATGAGGTTCCACGAGACATTTGTATGCGATACGAAGGTGATTATGAGATTATGAGAATAAGAGTGTCAATGAGCCAAGATTGGCTAAGTTCTTGTTATGGCCTATTATGTGCATTCAAAGTTCATATCATACATGGCATATTATGCATGGACTTCGAGCTATAATCGGAGGTAAGGGGCCTATTTGCCCGAAAGACTATATATATTGTACAGATAGCCACAGGTTGGCAATATGATACCGGTTAGCTACCGGGAGAGACTGCCATTGCTAGCATTTGGTTGGGTATGTCATGCATTTGCATCAATATATATGTATTCACGACATACGATTACAAGAGCACACCATGCATATTTGATTACTATGAGGTCAGATGTCGACTATGGAGACTATCAGAGTTTCAGTGTCAGATGGTATCTCTATTACCCATTTTACATCACCTATGTATGATTCTACTTTCTGCCTTACATACCAGTACATTTTTATTCGTACTGATGTCCCGTTGCCTGGGGACACTACATTTTGTTTCGTGTGTGCAGGTCCAGGTTGGGACTTTGATCGACCCCTCCGCTAGGATTTCGGGGTTCAGCTACGAGTTGGTAAGCTCCACCTCTTTCTGGAGCCTTTATAGGATGGTTACTTTTGTTGTACAGTTTGGGTATAGTCGGGGTCTTGTCCTGACAGTGCTTATGACACTCTTAGAGAATATTGTGGACATAGTATTCTGGGTTTCATTTTGCAACTTTCAGTCTCCAGCCCATAGGCTTGGCATGTGTACATATATGTATGTTGGCATGTATGTCTTCAGTCGCGGCCTCGTCGGTCAGCTAGTACTTTATTATTTTGGCTTGTCTACCTTTGTTTATATGGCTTATTGTTATTCAGGTCATGACCTTAATGGTCCAGGCTTAGTATTTCAGATGTTGTGCTGCCCGATCTGTTGGGCTCCAATTTAGCTAGCTAGTATATGTAGTGGCTAACTCGATCGAATACAGTATCGAGTGCCAGTCGTGCCTCCCCTAGTTTGGGGCGTGACAAACTTGGTATCAAAGAGCAGGTCGTATCCCAGGGAGTCCACAAGCCGTGTCTAGTAGAGTCTTGCTTATGGGTGTGTTGNAATCTAAATCGTGCTTTGTGTTTCTTATCTAACAGGCTACCTACGCTCAGGAGATGGCACAGTGAGAGATAGGTATGGATCCAGGGGAAAGTACCTGTCGTTCCCCACCGGATCAGAGGGATAGATTTCCCTTAGAGGCACACATTGAGTCTCCAGTACCCCTAGTTTCAGCTTCCCCAGCACTTGTTGGGGCCCAGGGAGATGCAGTACCCCCAGCCTCACCAGTTCCATTAGTACCTGAGGAAGCTAGAGATACAGGACCTCCAGCACCTGTTGTTCCCCCATTAGAGACTAGGGAGCAGGGGATGAGGGAGGCAGTTCAATTGCTGACTAGGATGGTTTCTATTCATGAGCGATAGCTAGAATCGGGAGCATATGCCCAAAGAGATCGGACAGGAAGCTCGACGGTACGAGAGTTTCTTCACTTGGCCCCTCCATTTTTTACTNGGGTGATGCATGCCTCCGTCACTGAGGCTGTGGAGTTGGCTTCTTTTCGACTACGTGATGTAGCTGTCCTATGGTATGAGGCATGGGAGAGATCTAGAGGACCTGATGCTCCGCCAGCAGAGTGGGAGGACTTCGGTGAGGCTTTTTTATCCCATTATTTGCCACGGAAGGTTCGGAAGGCCCGTCTTGACCAATTTCTTAGCCTGAAGCAGGGGGATATGAGTGTGAGGGATTATAACCATAAGTTTAATTCTTTGGCGAGGTATGCACCAGATATCGTACGTACCATGAGGGCTAGAGTTCATCATTATGTGGATGGTTTGGGGGATCATCTGATTAGAGACTGTAGGATAGCATCCATATCGGATGATGTAGATATTTCCCGCATACAGGCTTTCGCTCAGTATACAGAGGACCTTTCCCGTCGGATTCGTGATACTCGCAGGGATAGGGAGCAGAGTAAGAGGGCTCGCACTATGGGGTCTTATAGAGAGCCACGGGGTGATTTTATGCCCCCACTCCATCGATATCCACCTCGGTCAGCAGGTAGTTTCCCACCACAGATGCAGGGCCAGCGGTTTGATCGTTATATTCAGTCAGGACCGGGGTAGAGCTTAGGCCAGCCTGAGGGTCGTCGATAGGAGCGTTCCGCACAAATGAGACAACCTACTCCTCTATGTACTCAGTGCGGTAAGCTGCACACTGGGCAGTGTAGACAAGGTTCGAGTGCCTGTTATCATTGTGAGCAGACATGACATTTTATTAGCCGGTGCCCGGGGTTAGGTAGACGTGCACCAGCTCAACCTTCATGATCCACAGCAGCCTCTTCGCCCTCAGTCCGTGCTCCCCGACCAGGTCCATAGTCTACTCAGGGTCGTGGTAGGGGGAGAGGTGGAGAAGACACCTCAGGTTCTAGTGGTGGCCAGAACCGCTTTTATGCACTTACAGGCCGACAAGATTCAGATGCATCCCCGGATGTTGTCACAGGTATATTGACAATACATTCTCATGCCATTTATGCCTTGATAGATCCCGACTCTACATTTTTATATATTACTCCATTTATTGATGGAAAGCTTGACATAAGGTCTGAGTTGTTTCCACAGTCAGTTGAGGTGTCTACGCCAGTTGGCGACTCTATTGTAGCTAATCATGTCTATCGAGGTTGTACATTGTTAATTAATGACCGTCCAACTTCTGTTGATTTTGTGGAATTGGTTATGCTAGACTTCGATGTCATTATGGGTATGGATTGGTTGGCAGCTTGTTATGCTAATATTGATTGTCGTGCAAAGTTGGTCCGATTTCATTTTCCTGGTGAGCGTGTCCTTGAATGGAAAGGTAATGCAGCCACGCCCAAGGGTAAGTTTATTTCATACCTTAGGGCTCGGAAGTTTATTGCTAAAGGTTGTATATACCATTTGGTTCATGTCAGGGATATAGATAAGGATCCAACGACTCTTCAGTCGGTTCCTATTGTGAATGAATTCTCGTCGGTATTCCCTGACGAGCTTCCAGGAATTCCCTCCGAAAGTGAAATCTATTTCGCTATAGATTTTCTTCCTGATACGCAGCCTATATCCATTCCTCCCTACAGAATGGCTCTTGCAGAGCTAAGGGAATTGAAGGAACAACTAAAGGATTTGATCGATAAAGGCTTCATTAGGCCATGTACATCCCCATGGGGTGCTCCGGTGCTCTTTGTTCAAAAGAAAGATGGCTCCTTGCGGATGTGTATTGACTACAGAAAACTAAATAAAGTCACTATCAAGAACAAGTATCCTCTTCCACAGATTGATGACTTGTTTGACTAGTTACAAGGTGCCAAATGCTTTTCGAAGATCGACTTGCGATCCGATTATCATCAGCTACGAGTCAGGGATATTGATATCCCAAAAACAACATTTAGGACGAGGTATGGCCATTTTGAATTCCTCGTCATGTCTTTCGGGCTTACAAATGCCCCAACAGCCTTTATGGATCTTATGAACCGGGTATTCTAACAATTCTTGGATGAATTTGTGATTGTGTTTAATGACGACATCCTGATATATTCACGATCGGAAGACGAGCATGCGGACCACTTGCAAGATGCATTGCAGACTCTCCAGGACTACAGGTTATATGCTAAATTCTCTAAATGTGATTTTTGGCTAACTTTTATAGCTTTTCTTGGTCATGTTATTACCGGCGATGGTATCAAGGTTGATGGCCAAAAGATTAAAGTGTTGATGACTTGGCCGAGGCCCTTGAATCCGACAGAGGTTCGTAGCTTTTTAGGCTTGGCAGGGTATTACCGAAGGTTTGTGGAGGGATTTTCCTCTATCTCTGCACCATTGACGAAACTGACACATAAGGGAGCTAAGTTTCAGTGGACTGAGGCATGTGAACAAAGTTTTCAGGAGCTAAAGAAAAGGCTTACTACGGCACCTGTCTTGACTCTTCCGGATGGCACCGAGGGTTATGTTGTATATTGTGATGCCTCGAGAATCGGCCTAGGTTGTGTTCTTATGCAGCATGGTAAGGTTATCGCGTACGCCTCCAGACAGTTGCGGAAACATGAACAGAACTATCCTACGCACGATCTTGAGTTAGTCGCAGTTGTTTTTGCCCTAAAGATTTGGCGGCATTATCTATATGGGGTTCATGTTGATGCTTTCACCGACCACCAGAGCCTTCAGTATTTATTTAAACAGAGGGAGTTGAACCTACGACAAAGAAGATGGCTATAATTACTAAAGGACTATGATGTTAATATTTTATATCATCCCGTCAAAGCTAATATTGTTGTTGATGCCCTTAGACGGAAGTCCATGGGTAGTCTAAGACATGTTGAAGCTGATAAAGATGTATCGGGACAAAGATGTATCGGGACCTTCGACAGATCTATTGGTGGAATGGAATGAAAAAATATATCGCGGAGATGGTAGCCCAATGTCCCAACTGCCAGCAAGTTAACGTCGAACATCAGAGGCCTGGAGGCCTAACTCAGTATATTGAGCTTCCATTGTGGAAATGGGACATGATAAATATGGATTTTATCACTGGTTTGCCTCGCACTCCACGGAGGTATGATTCTATTTGGGTAATTATTGATAGGCTTACAAAATCTGCTCATTTCCTGCCGGTCAGGACGACATATTTAGCTGAGGATTATGCCAAGCTTTACATTCGAGAGATTGTTCGCCTACACGGAGTGCCATTATCTATTATCTCTGATCGAGGGGCTCAATTTACAGCACATTTTTGGAAATCTTTTCAGAAGGGTCTAGGCACGCAGGTAAATCTTAGCACCGCTTTTCATCCGCAAACGGATGGACATGCAGAGCGTACTATTAAGGCAGTTAAGGATATGTTACGTGCCTGCGTGCTATATTTTAAAGGAAGTTGGGATGATCATCTACCTCTTATTGAGTTTGCTTATAATAACAGCTTCCAAGCTAGTATTCAGATGGCTCCTTACGAAAAACTATATGGGCAGAAGTGTAGGTCGCCGATCGGTTGGTTCGAGGTCGGGGAAGCAGAGTTGCTAGGTCCTAATTTATTCCATCAAGCAATGGAAAAGGTAAAACTTATTAGAGACCGTCTGCGTACAACACAAAGTCTGCAGAAGTCTTATGCATATGTTCGACGATGAGACTTAGAGTTAGATATAGAAGATTGGGTTTTCCTAATCGCCTATGAAGGGCGTCATGCGGTTTGGAAAGAAGGGGAAGCTCAGCCCCAGGTATGTTTGGCCGTATAAGATTATTCGGAGGATTGGTAGGGTGGCGTACGAGCTTGATTTGCCTTCAAAATTAGAAGCAGACCATCCTGTGTTTCATGTATCTATGTTGCGGAAGTGCATTGGAGATCCTTCACGTATTACGCCCAATGAGGATATTCACATTGCTGAAGACTTATCTTATGCAGAGGTACCAGTATCTATTTTAGATCGGCAGGTAATAAAGCTTCGAACTAAAGAAGTGGCTTCCGTTAAAGTGTTATGGCGAAATAACAATATCGAGGAAATGACCTGGGAAGCTGAGGAGGAAATGAGGAAGAAGTACCCCCACATATTTACAACTTAAGGTGAGTCGCATTTAAATAATTGGCAATTATTTCTTTACAGCAACTTAATTGGATTATAAATGACTTGAAAGTGCGATTTAAATTTCTTATTGCGAGATAGCCATACGAAGCCTAGTAGTTGGAATCTTCAAATTTTGATTTATTCTTTGCAAATGTAACAAATATAGCCTCGCAAATAATGTTTTAGCGGAAAAGAAATGAAACCAAGGTATTGACTTGACCCATTCGTCGACGAATGTTCTTAAGGGAGGGAGACTGTGAGACCCCATGTATTTTTATATTTTTTCTCTTCTCTTACGTAATATACGTAACGTGGCATGGTTATATTAGGTATATATGATTGGGCATAGCACATTGGTATAATAAGACTGAAAATGTATGGTAATATTAAGAAACAAAACTAAAGCTTTAGGTCAAAGGAATCCCTTAAACAAAGGTTTGTGGTTAAAGAAATGGCTCGGGTAGCAACCCGCGCATTCGGAAGGTTTAAGTTAACTTGCACCTGTGGGATAAGACTAAGAGTGTCTAATATGCTAAGACTAATTTGTTATGAGGTATTATAATATCGCACGGGTCACATGTTAATTTTTGGAGTCAAGCAAGTTGCGAAATAAAGGTCGGCAAAAGTTATCGTAAATTTCTCAAATAAAGTTTCTAAACTTTGGGTCAAATGTATCAAAGAATTCCTCCCAATATATATTGTTTTATGGGACCCACAACCTATCGAATAGAAGTTCTACGAGTCTAGTTCTCAACCAAACACACCTCACATCAATCCAACATCGGAGTAAAAAGTTATGACTGTTTTACCGCGGACTGTCCGGGCTGAAATCGGGTTGGGTCAAACAAGTGGTATAAGTCGGAAAAATTCGAGTTTTAAGACCCCAAAACATTCAATTTTCGTGCCAAAATAGTGAGAAAGCTTAAGAGAGGGTTCCATGGTGTTCTTGAGTGATTAAGGTGCGTTTTTAATGATTTCTATCGTTAAAGTTTGCCCCCGTGCCTAGAAACGCAATCTCTACGCTTTGCAATCGTTTCCCCCTTCTATTAGCTGTGTTTGGAGCTATTTTTGAAAGATAGGAATTTTTTGTTCTTTTTGGTTCTTCAAGCTTTATACTTGGTTTTCCAAGGTAATCATCTTGGGACTCTTTTATGATCGTTTTTACAAAGTTCTACGGACGTTTCGTCAAGTTAGGATCATATGGAAAATCTGCCGATTTAAAATCACTTATGAACTATTTATAGGGGCGCATAAGCTGCATATATATAGTGTTTGTGAAGCTTAGGACGTAAGGAACAACGTTCCTGAAAGAACTACCGGCATTCAGACGTTCGTGGGAGAGGTATGTTAAGGCTAAGCTCTGTCATTCCTTTTAGCACGAATTCTGGAAAATTCCTAAGACGCCAAATGTGGTATTTTACTATTCTATTGCTAGAAAGATTTTCTGAGAAAGGCATTGGGATCGTAGCTGAAGTATTTTCATGATGCTATTTGCACACCATGCATATTTGATTACTATGAGGTCAGATGTCGGCCATGGAGGTTTTTAAAGTTTCAACCTCAGGTGGTATCTATTACCCTTTTTACATCACCTATGAATGATTCTACTTTCTGCCTTACATACTAGTACATTTTTATTCGTACTGATGTCCCGTTGCCTCGGGACACTGCATTTTGTTTCGTGCGTGCAGGTCCAGGTAGGGACTCTGATCAACCCCTCCGCTAGGATTTCGGGGTTCAGCTGTGAGTTGGTAAGCTCCACCTCTTCCTGGAGCTTTCATAGGATGGTTACTTTTGTTGTACAGTTTGGGTATAGTCGGGGCCTTGTCCCGACAATGCTTATGACACTCTTAGAGGCTATTGTGGGCACAATATTCTTGGTTTCTTTTTGCAACTTTCAGTCTCCATCCCATAGGCTTGGCATGTATACATATATGTGTGTTGGCATGTATGTATTTAGCCGCGGCCTTGTCGGCCATCTAGTACTTTATTATTTTGGCTTGTCTAACTTTGTTTATATGGCTTATTGTTATTCAGGTCATGACCTTAACGGTCCAGGCTTAGTATTTCAGATGTTGTGCTGCCCGATCTGTTGGGCCCCAATTTAGCTAGCTAGTATATGTAGTGGCTAACTCTATCGAATACAGTATCGAGTGCCAGTCGTGCCTCCCCTAGTTTGGGGCGTGACAATGCAGATGCAAATGGAGACAGTGTTTAGTCTCGGAAGGCAGAAAAGTAGCCTTATGCAAAGCATAAAATAACAAATAACAGTATAGTCTCTTATAGAGCGAATGCATTTGGAGACAACGTTTAGTCTTGGGAGCATTGTGACTATAAAGCGTTACTTGTGTGTGCCGGTAGCAAATTTCGGCGAGTGCAATGGTTTTGAGAATCGTATTTTGAACAACTTTTGTCCCCTGGGCGGAAAATACGTTTTAGGGATTTTGCAACCTTAGTGCCTGCATTCAAAGAAAAATTGTGAGTTTTGTAAGTGGAAGGTTAGTTTGTATCCCCACTGACTTTGCTTGACTTGTTCGGCTTGATCTGATGATATTGTCTGTATCATTAGGGTAGCGTTGCTAAACAAAGCTGTTTCAAGAACAATCATGCATGATTTTGTAAAAGTATAACATAATGTATAATTTAAAATGATTTTTGGACGAACCAACGACCGTGACATGGTTCGAGACATTGCAACCTTCCCTTCTACGGTATTTTAAGGGTCCCCCTCAAAATTCTGCCCCAATTTGATGGGTGAATGCTTCTGACTATTGCTCATGCAGCAATTGGCTGAACTTGCTTCAGAATTTTGAGGGTCCTCCTCAAAATTCTGCCCCAGTTTCCAATTGTTGGGGAAAATGAAAATTTTATTGAATTGTGATCGAACCCATAGGGCTGCCTACGTATCCCCTCTTAAACGGGAATCAGGTCAGGCGTAGTTCAATTTACATCATTGATAAAAGCATAAAGGTTACACATAGTATCGCGTGACTGCATCTAAATTGATCGGTTTTGGCCAAACCTCTCCATCCAGTTTTGCAAGTTTGAGTGCTCCACCTGTCAGCACTCGGTGAACCATGTATGGGCCTTTCCAAATGGGAGAGAACTTCCCTTTGGCTTCCTCTTGATATGGAAAGATCTTCTTTAACACTAGCCGCCCTAGTGTGAAATGTCTCGACTTGACTTTCTTGTTGAAGGCTCTGGACATTCTGTTCTGATAGAGTTGACCATGACATAATGCATTCATTCTCTTTCCGTCTATGAGGGTTAGCTGCTCATAAAGTTTCTTTACCCATTCTGCGTCGCTGAGCTCAGCCTCTTGTATGATCCTTAGAGAAGGAATATCCACTTCGGCAGGAATAACAGCCTCTGTACCATAAACCAGCATATAAGGAGTCGCCCCGGTTGATGATTTCAGTCTCGTCCAGGTTGGACTTAGGTCTGTTCTCAAAATTCTCAACTTCTTTGACAATCTCATCAGGTATGTCATCTTCTTCCGAATCAACGACCGTTTGTTGCGTTATCTCGTTGCATGTCACAATCATCGATTCATCAAGACAGGTAATAGTAATGTTGTATAGGTGAAGTAATGATAGAAAAATGATAGCAATAAATATTGATTCATAAGAAAAATTTGAAAATGTTTTTGATAAATTGAATGATTGTTTTGAACATTGAAGATCTCATTGTAGGAATTAAAATGCAAAAAAGGAAATCATTTAGTTAAGAAAAACAATGAATAGCGCTTGGTTTAGCCTTGCTACCCCGAGGCTCGTCGGGCTTTGGTTGTCCTGATGGTCTAGTTCTTAAGGTACGTCCATCTGCTCACAGTATGTATGGAAGGGCTTTCATCCCCCTCCTCCTCGAGAACGACACAACAGTCCATATTGTCGTCTTCCAAAAACAAGTTCCTCAGCGCTGCAAGTGCTTCTTCTTTGTCTGATCCATAGATAATGCCGGCCTGTTAGAAGGTCTGCTCTAGATGCGGTATTGGCTGCTCCAGAGGGTAGTAGGGACCGCGCCATGGTGGCGACCAGTTTTTGAATTCTTCCCAAGTGTATTTGTATCCCAAACTAAAAGTGGTGTCGTGCTTCTTGAGTTTGATAGGTTTGGAGATCTCCTGAAGGTTCTTGTCGAGCCCTTTACCTGGCTCGTACCCTCGCCAATTCATCATACTTGCGATCTTGTTATCCCATCATTTGTCTTTGTCGATAGCGTTGACCCATTCAATGTGGTGGTAAGTTTCTCCACCAAGCTTCCTTCTTCCTTCAATCACCGGAATAGTCTGGCGACTGTGAATAGGGCTTCTACCATCGCTGTGAATAATCACATCTTGATGGTTCCATTCGAACTTCACTGCCTGATGTAGTGTCGACGCTACGGCCCCACCAACATGGATCCAAGGTCGTCCTAATAACAGGTTGTAGGACGCTGGCACTTCTATCACTTGTAAGTCAACCTCGAATCTAGTTGGTCCCATTTGCAGGCATAGGCTTATCTCACCAATGGCGGACCTTTGAGATCCATCGAAAGCTTTCACATTGATTGTTCCATCCTTTATCTCATGCAACCCTTTACCCAATTTCTTGAGTGTTATCAACGGACAAATGTTAAGATTGGATCCTCGCACTGCATAGTGATGTGATGAAATAATCTTCGCACTACATAGTGATGTGCAGTACGTTGTTATGCCCCAGCCCTTCAGGTGGAAGCTCGTCTTCATGAAAAGTGATCTTATGGATTTGCAACACTTGGCCCACCATATTGGCCATTTCCCCGCCGGTGATATTGTTCGGCACATATTCTTCATTCAACACCTTCAACAAAGCATCCCCGTGAGTCTCAGAATTCTGCAGCAAAGAGAGAATGGATATTTGTGCTGGCGTCTTGTTCAATTGGTCCATGACCGAGTACTCCTTGGCCTGTAGTTTCCTCCAGAGATCATCCGGACCTGTCTCCATAAGGGGAGGCCGATTGGAAGCCTGCTTGCTTGATTCGGCCAGATGTTCAGGGGTATAGACTCTACCCATTCTTGTCATACCCTGTGCTACAACAACTTCTTCAGTCTTGACTTTGCTTTTCCTTCTCACTTCGGTTGTATAGTCCCATGGTACAACATTTGTATAGAAAGGTGGCGTGGTTGATATTGCCACCGTGATTGGTGCAGCTACCCTCACTTCGAATGGAACATGTGCCTGGGGTGGAAAAGTTGCAACCTCAAATGGTGCAGGTGCATTTGCCGGAGACACGAACTCAACTTTAATTGGTACTGGTGTTTTTGCGGGTGGCGCTGCTTCAAACTCAAGAGGTATAGACATATTTACCTCAGCATCCTCAGACAATTGAATTTGGACTATGATTGGATTGAGAGTAATCGCCTATTGCTTTGGGTCATCGCCTTCTACGATCAACCCGATCGACCCCTCAGGATCCTAGTCATCTTCTATTTCAATCATGTGGATACCTCCACCCTTATGGTCTAGTAGAGGATTGTTGTGGACGTTTGGAGCGGATTCCTTTGCCACAATGATCTTGTTGTCAATCAAGGATTGTATCTTATCCTTCAAAGAGTGGCCTTCATCGATGGTGTGTCCCTTCATGCCGGAGTGGTACGCGCATGATTTGTTTCAGTTAACCCACTGAGAAGGATTCTTAGGGGTTACAACAGGGATGTGGATGACATAACCACCAACTTTGAGCTTCTCATACAACTGGTCGATGGGTTCAGCGATTGCGGTATACTATTTTGGAGGTCTGCGGTCAAAATTAGGAAGAGGTCTAGGGAAGTTTTGGCGTGCAGGGGGTGATTGATAATGGGATGGCTGAGAATTGTAAGTGTGGTAAACAGGAGCGGGTTGGGAGTATCTTGGTGAAGCAAGTTGATATGTAGGTGGCGGAGGTGATTGATAAGTTGGTGGCGGAGCTTGGTATGAGGGTGAGGGTGCTTGGTAATTTAGGTTCGGTTGATATGTAAATGGAGGTGTTGGTTAAGTTTGGTATTTGAGTGGGGATTTGGTTCTTTGTGCAACCATCACGGCTCCCACATCCCTTTTCTTGGACATACCACCGGACTGTAAAACCTTATTTGTGGCTTGCAAGGCTTCAATATTCGTGACCATGCCACTTTTAATACCTTCTTCGATCCTTTCTCCCAGCTTGATAATATCGAAGAATTTGTGGTTCTCAATCACTATCAACTGTTCATAGTACTGCGGGTCCTGAGCCCGGACAAAGAACTTGTTCATTTGCTCCTCTTCTAAGGAGGGTCTGACCTTAGCAGCTTCGGACCTCCAGCGAGTAGCATACTCGCGAAATGTCTCCGTAGGCTTCTTCTTCAAATTCTTGATGTAGAATACGTCTGGTGCGTTCTCTGTATTGAATCTGAATCTGTCCATAAAGTCAGATTCCATGCTCACCCAGTTTGACCACTTCTTGGGATTTTGGCTGATGTACCAAGACAACACATCTCCTTTCAAATTCCTCATGAACAATTTCATGCGGATCCTTTCATCCTTCCCTACTCCAACCAGCTTGTCACAATAGGTCCTCAGATGGACCCTTGGATCACCTGTACCATCAAATATTTTAAACTTCGAGGTTTGTACCCCTCAGGTAGTTTGACATCAGGTTGTATACAGAGGTCCTCATAATTCAACCCTTCGACTCCCTTGATTCCCTCGACGCCTTGAACCCAGTTGGTCAGCTTCTTAAGTTCCTCGGCCAGGTTTCTGATAATCAAATCCTTTTCATCAGACTTAGGTGTGTATGTCATAGGTGGAGTGGAGTGTGGCATGGTCTCCACGTAGATATGATTGTCATGGTGGCCTAGTGCATGGGTGTGGAAATGGTCATTTGTGGAGTTCTGAGGTTTCGGGATAAGTAGTGGAGTGTTATTTGGAGTGTGGCATGCATCACATTGTGCTGGAAGAGTTTGGTTCTTTAGTGGGGTGTTGTGATGGTGTGCTGCGGGATGATTTTGTTGTTTTGGGATGTTTGAGGAGGTGTAGGATTCTGGATGTACGTTTGGGACGTTGAGAGAGAATGACAGGTTTGCCAGATTCCGGACCTAATCAAGCTCTTCTTAAAACCTTGACAAGTTCCGTTCCAGCTGCGACATAGTTTCATTCTGATTCGAATACCCTGGCCATCATTGGCCTCTACCCCTTCAACCACATTCTCATTTCTGATGTTCCCTGAATCTTCCATTTTCTTTTTGCCTTTGTTGTTGCCTTTGGGAGGACTAAGAGGAGGAGGGGGTGGAGGGCCCCTGGATCTTGTAAGATAGGATGATGATGCCAGAGTGCACGAACTAACCTTTGGGAAGGGGAATAAATAAAGAAAGAGAAAAACAAAAACAAAAGGTAGCCAAGTCACTGAGGATTATGAAAAGTATTGCAGTATTTAAACACATAGTGCGGGAATGTAAAGTGCGTCCTAACTTGGGAAACTCTTTTGTGCCCGAGGTAGGACTAGTGAAAAATTGATTTGGAGAACTTAAAATGCTAAATGCTTCATTTTATTGATAAGAATAGACGAATCCCAAAACGATACTAAATAAACAAGAAGTAAAGGTCACTAATGGCCATTGGCCATATTAGATTGATAAAGCTAAAGAAATACATTCCTATCTATTTGGTCCCAGAAGGACCTTCCCCAGACTCGGCATTCTTGCTTCCCTCGTACAGTTTTCCCAACTCGCGAAGTCCTAGCAACAAGTATGCTCTGGCTAGATGTCCTCCTTCGGTCCCTTCAGCCTTTTGACAGTCTTCAACCCTTTTGAGAAATTTTTCCTCCAGCTCGACTATGCCTTGTTCCAAATATCCTAACCTCTTGTTGGTGCTGATAGCCATATCTTTCCATTCCTCGATCAATTTCTTGCTAGAGTCATGTATTTCGCGGTGCTCATCCTCACATTCACGACTCTTTCGCAATCCCAAACAAGGTAGCAACCTCTTTATCATGTTTTTAGGCTAGATTTCTAGGAGAGATGGTAGATTGCCCAAGTATTTTCTGACGAGAGTCTTGTCACTAGAGTGTAGGTCTTCCTACCAACATTGGATGGATATTGGAGACCATGCCGAATCTGGGGACTTCGTGCCTCATATTTCTGCAAGGCAAACAAGGTTAGGCCCTTACCCCAACCAGACTTGACTATTTAATATCAACAATTAGCATGAAGCATTTAGTTCTCCAAATAAATGCACATAACGTGATGACGTCGGTTCAGGTTTAGGAAACCTAGGGGACTTTGGACAAGGCCTTCATAAATGCTATCGTGCGGACGACACTTTAGCTTGGCTAGGTTTGACGATGATGCATGCAACAGTATAAAAGAATAAGGTTTCTATGGGGTTTTATAATGGTACCCCTGAGTGGACAACTCAAGGGGGAAAGGCACGGAACCGTCGACTGCACCGTTGGTCGACTAGTTTTACCACAAATAAGCCGTTCCGAATTTAGGGGGTAATAATATAGGAAGAGCGCAACCACTCATCAAGCGTTGCTATAGTATTTGTTAGGCACGAATGGAGTATGAATGTTGAGCATGATTATGCAATAATAAGCATTAAAAGCAGGTTGTCATGTATTTGCACGTTATGAAAGCGGTAAATGCAACAGTTATAATTTAAAGCGGTTACAAAAGGAAATCAAAGAAACATGTCAGTATTGTTTTTGGGAAGGAATAAATACTTGAAAGAGATAAATAATTAATTGCACATAAAAGGTGGAAAAGGAAAGGGTGCAAATATCAAACAAAGCGTACTCAGACAAATTCACAAAGCGGTTTGTAATGGTAAAAGCCTATAATCCCCAGCAGAATCGCCATGCTGTTGCCCCCCCCCCCCCTCATTCCCTCGCGAAAATCGGGGTTTATGACATTTTGCTGAGACAACTTGTTCATTTTGGTAAAGGGGTTAGCATTTTTTGAAGAGTCGCCACCTAACGATTTTGGAGGTACGTTGGGGCACCTAAGGGGTTCATTTATAACTACGTTTGGTAACCAGAGATAGGGTAAGGGCTTGAAATTATCCTAAGGGGAAGGTGTTAGGCACCCCTCAGGATCCACAAGCGTAGTTCCCGGCCAAACAACTTTATTGTAAATTTGTACAGTTTAGCATATAGACGAGTAAGGCTCAAATAATAGGGGATTTAAGTCTAGATACACATATATTAAAAACAATAGTTAATGAAGAATTATATTTTGAAAGAGTTATAATCTAAATACGTGAAAGTAAAGGGGTATCCCAGGTTTTACAATATGGATCACATCAATGCAATACCCGGTATGACACTCCTCAAAGAGGGGCTACACGTGGTATTAACACACCAGTCATCATATCCATATTCTACCCTTTCCTACCCCGTGAAGGTAACTAAAGCACGTGTGGTCACGAACTATATTGCATGTTGTTACCCGGCCCTTTCCTATTAGTCCTGGAGTAAATTAGGACTTCTATCCTAAAGGGAGGTTTCTAGGTATACCCTCAGGTTTTAAAGGTAAAAATGCTAGGGCGGCAAATAATAAACAAGTAGGACTTGAAAATAAGGGAGAGCATATAAAGCAGATAGAGGCTCAAGTATTCCTCCACATGTATTGCATATAACAGCATGTCTCATACACAAATTAAGGTCCAGGTTTAGTTCCTAAGCATGGTGTCTAAATGATAATAGCAGAATCAGTTTTATTACATAACTCAAAGAGGAAGTCCTAATCAGGCTTCCCTACAAATTTTAACATGCTGATAGTTAACATGATCACACAGAAAGCTCTGATTATATTTAAGAGTTGATTACCTAAGGCTTGCCTAGGTGTAAAATAACATGCAACAGTTGTACAGATTTGTTAAGAATTCCAGATTATCAATCCTAATAGCATGTGATTCTAAGTGTTCACAAAAGACAGATTGCCAATTTATTAGAACAGGGGACTGTTTAAGACATGTGTTTAGAATAAATGTAGTAAGCGAGAATGATACTATTTCATGATGTCTAATGCATCATGAGAATTTAAACATGGGTTTCTAAATGCATACAGAATCACAACATTATGCACAACTTCGGGAACATCATAGGTGATAGTTTTAATAGGTCTAACATGATCTCTAAGTGTGTAGGTATGCTAAAACATATTTGCAGCTATTTTAACATAATTATTCTAAGGCATGCTTTTTAGAACATGTTGACAGAATCACATAGTAGCAGTTTTTGTTATTATCATTAATCCTATGAATATGATTTCTAAGTGAAGACAATGAATGATAATATGCAGAAAGAAAAAACAGATGTATGATCCTAAGTGACATGGTATCGAAATGCATGGCATACTTGATATGTTATTCCTAAACATGGTTACTATTGCGCACATAGGAAAGTAAACCTAGAAACATGATTTCTATTCGTACTTATTCTATATCATGCATATCCCCACCCATTTTTCACTATCCAACCCCAGAATCGTTTTTACAAATAATTATTACAAGCCTCTGAATATGAATTACATAATTAAAAATAGGAAAATGAGAAGTTAACTATAGGGAGCCTTCCATAATAGGCCCAAGTTTTCCAGATCCTTGAAAGTCACACAATAATACTTAAAATTTGAAAGGAAATCGTTTTTTTGAAAAAGGGGTTTGAAACCCTAGTTTGAAGATGAAGAGTTATCTTAGAGAAATCGGAAAATTCTTTTGGGGAAAACAACAATAAACTCATAATATACATAGATATATAACATATCTAAAAGAAAAATAAAAAAATCTTAAGTTTTAGGGTTTCAGAACCCATAGAAAATGAGGAAAAACCTTAAAGTTTTCACAGGCTTTAGCCGGAGAGGTCACAGATCTTACTTAGACGGCCGGAGGTGGCCGAAAATGGCATGAGAACCCATGGGTTAAGTGAACCACCTTCTGGTTCCTCTGAGGTCCTCGAGGTGGTGATACCTAGCGTAGAAATGAAGCAAGGGCCAAGAGACGATGGGAGGCCATGGTTTCTGGCAAGGCAAGTGGCCGGAGGAGATGAACGGACTACATCGGAGGGGGAGGTGGAAGGTTCTAGAGAGAATGTGAGAGAATGAGAGACGGGGGAAATGTGGAAGGGGGGGAGGGGGGTAGTCACCTAGGTTGATTATGGTAAGGGATAATCTGAGTCGTTGATCAAAATTGATCAACGGTTCAGATTAAAACACAAGTTGGGTCGGGTAATTTTAATGGATTGGGCCCAGGTATTGGATTAATTTAATTGGGTTGGGGTTGGGGTAAATTAGGTTGAAATTGAAATTAAAGTGGCTACTTGTTAAATACCCCTTTTAAAAAAATAGATAAATAATTAATAAAATAGGCAATAATTATATAGAATGAAATTAAGGCTAAATAGGTGAAATTAAGGTAATTACCTAATATAAAAATAAAATCAAATGACTAATTATTGAATTAAAATAGCATAAAGTGTATAATTAGGCTATAATTTCAAAGTCATTGCAATTATAGCCAAATAATGCCAATTTGGCTAATTTGTGAATTAATTAAATCCTAATAGGATTACACTGATATATTGAGCTAGGAATATTTTGAGATTATTTATAATATAATTTATGAATAATTATTGAATATAAAGTACTGAATAAATTGGAAAATAAATTAATAAAAATATGAAAAATTATGGGAAAATACCAGTCATTATAATGAGTGATTTTGGAAGGTATATATGCAAATTTAAAATAATTTGCGGAAAAATTGGGTATCAACACTTGCAACTTGCTTAAATTCACAAAGTTGTTTGGTTGGGAACCACATTTGTGGACTCTAAGGGGTGCCTGACACCTTCTCCTTAGAGTAATTTCAAGCCCTTACCCTGTCTCTGGTTGTCTAATCTTGTTTGTAAATGACCCTAAATAGGTGCCCTAATGCACCTTAAAATTGTTAGGTGGCGACTCTTCGAATCATTGCATACCCCTTTCCCAAAAGGAAACGAGTTGTCCTAATAATGTCAAAAACCCTGACCGGTTCGAAAGGAGTTGGAAAAGGGGGCGCGACAATCCTTATTGCCCTGGAAGTTCAAGAGAAAACAACTTTCGCTTGTCCCTATGGCACTTTCGCTTTCAAGCGGATGCCATTTGGCTTATGCAATGCACCGACAACTTTTCAACGGTGTATAATGGCGATCTTTATGGATATGATAGAGGACAACCTTGAAGTATTCATGGATGACCTTTCGGAAGTTGGGGATTCCTTTGATGATTTGTTGGCAAATTTGGATAAAGATATGGCAAGGTGTGAAGAAACGAACTTGGTGTTGAATTGGGAGAAATGTCATTACATGGTCGAGGAAGGCAATTTCCTTGGCTACAAAATGGGCATAGAGGTAGACAAGGAAAAGATAGAGGTGATTTCTAAAATTCCACCTCCAACCTCAGTGAAAGGTGTGAGAAGTTTCTTGGGTCACGCGTGGTTCTATCGGCGCTTCATAAAGGATTTTTCCAAAGTGGTGAACCCCTTGTGCAAGCTTTTAGAGAATGGTGCTAAAACTCACTTCAATGATGATTGTATGAGAGCCTTTGAATTACTAAAGTTCATGTTGACAATTACTCCCATGATCACCGCTCCTAATTAGATTATTCCTTTTGAGCTCATGTGCGATGCTAGTGATGTAGCGGTTAGAGCACTTTTGGGGCAACGTATCAACAAGGTTTTTCATCTGGTCTACGGTGCTAGTAAGACTATGATTGATTCCCAAGTCAATAACACTATTACAGAGAACGATCTCCTTGCCATTGTGTTTGCTATTGAGAAATTCCGCCCATACTTGATGGGCTCAAAGGTTATTGTTCATCGGATCTTGTGGCACTTCGCTATCTCATGAGCAAGAAAGATTCAAAATCTAGGTTGATGATATGGGTGCTATTTTTTCTAGAGCTTGATATTGATATTCAAGATCGGAAAGGGAGTGAAAATCAAGTGGTGTACCACCTGTCTCTTTTGGAGGAGGAGGGGAGGCCGCATGATGGCCTTGAAATCAATGACTCCTTCCCCGAGGAGAAACTCTTGGCTATTTCAATGAAGGAGGTTCCATGGTTCGCTTATCTAGAAAACTTCCTTGTGTGTGGAATAATCCCGGAGGAGTTCTCTTCAAATCAAAGGAAGAAGCTCAAACGGGATTGTCAAGATTATTATTTGGACGAGACTTACCTCTTCCGGATATGCACGGATGGGGTAATTAGAAGATGTGTACCGGATGAAGAGCAAAATATTATCCTTGAGGCTTTCCATTCTTCGCCTTATGGTGGTCACCATGGCTAAAATGCTAAGTTCTGGTTTCTAAATGACCACTCTCTACAAAGATGCAAGTGATATGGTGAAAGGATGTGATGAATGCCAAAGGGCCGGTGGAATCTCGAAGAAGAATGAAATTCCTCTCACTACCATTTTGGAGATAGATATCTTTGATGTGTGGGGTATTGACTTTATGGGTCCTTTTGTGAGTTCTTGTAGAAACACCTACATCTTGGTCGGGGTTGATTATGTGTCTAAATGGGTGGAAGTCATTGCTCTACCCAACAATGAAGTTAGGAGTGTGGTGGCGTTCTTGAAGAAGAATGTTTTTACAAGATTTGACACTCCGCGGTTTATCATAAACGATAGGAGGTCGCATTTTTGCAACAAGGCTTTTGACACTTTGCTTAGCAAGTATGGTGTCACTCATAAAGTTACGACTCCCTATCATCCACAAGCTAGTGGTCAAGTGGAAGTCTTCAATTGGGAGATGAATAGTATCTTGTCTGAATAGTGAATGCTAACCGGGCGGATTTGTCAAAGAAGCTTGATGATGCATTATGGGCTTATCGGACTGCTTACAAAAATCCTATCGGATGTCTCCATACGGTTGGTATTTGGAAAAGCTTGTCATTTTCCAGTGGAACTTGAGCACAAAACCATGTGGGCTTTAAAGAAGTTGAATCTTGATGGGATGCGGCCGCTAACTTGCGGGTTGCACATTTGAATGAGTTGGATGAGTTCTGCTACCATGCCTATGCAAGTTCGTCCTTGTACAAAGAGAAGATGAAGTACTTTCATGTCAAATACATCCAAAACAAGGAGTATAAGGTGGGCGATCTTGTTTTGTTGTTCAAGTCACGATTGAAGATGTTTCCCTCAAAGCTAAAATCTAAATGGAGTGGTCCCTTTGAAATTGTGGGTGTGACACCTTTTGGTGCATTGAACTTGATGAACAAAAATGATGAGGTATTCCGAGTTAATGGTCACTGAGTGTGACACATCAATGCGGAGTATTAGTACAAATGTCATAACCCTTGCGCTTTCTTCCAACTATCGTATGCTACGCCGGTCCACGAGCCCCAGATGCGATCCTGATTTCATTCCTTAGCTTTTACTCAAACTTCAAAGCTCCAGATTGTTCTATTTAGCTCCAATTTATCTTTCAACTCGGAATCATTTCTTGCACGACATAAAACACGTAATAAGTGCAAATCACCATTATTTAAGCTCAAACACACTCAAAGTGTAGTAATGAGAGTGCAGAATGCGGAAACATTACGTGTTCTAGCCTACCATCAGTTCTCTATCAGTTCGCGCAGTACAGAACAGTATATAAATAACACACAATATTTATGTGGAAAACTCCTAACTCACGAAATTAAAAACCACAACCTACCCTAGCTAGTAGGATTTCAACTTCACTAACTAAGCAAAACTTCAGATTACAACTTATTGCAATCTAGGAATTAAATTCTTAATCCCCCACCCCTTATAACAACTCTATTGTAAGTCCTTTGTAATAACTCTATAACAAAGCCACACACTTGACTATCTCTAGTCAAACAACCAAATGCAATAATAGTTTAAAAGATGTCCTGTTGAATGTTTCTTAAAAGTTGAGTAGGAGTTACAAGTTAATAGCACAAGACAAAGACACACCAATACTAAAGGACGCAAGACACAATCAATGCTGGGATCTGGTCCTTTATTTTGTAGCTGCTTTATTCTTCAATGCACATGGGGGAACAAAGGCGGGTACACACTTGAGAGAATGAATATTTGGTTTGCAAGTGTTGAGTGAAAACCTTGCATCATGTTGATAATATATATGTGAGGTCATGAGAGATGATGCAAGAGAGTGTCCGGTCTCTAGCAAGCTTCAACAGTGCTGCTATACTATTGCGGGTATAGTACAACAACTTTAACATCTGTAGAGTTGATTTGTACGACAACCTGAGGAACTGATCCTATATGTTTCCTCTGTTATTCTCTAATCTGATTTCCTTGAGAATTAAACCAGATATTTGAGTAGTTATAATGAACGTAAGAGAATTGTATCGGATTCCTTATCTGGTTCTTTCATGAAGTTTGACAAATCTATCAAAACCAAAATCGCATAAGTTATCAGTCCAAAGTACGTATTAGCATAACCGTTAAGCACCCCTAAATTGAACAATTGCTAATGATGATCATCATGATGGTTAAATGGTTCAGATAATTTTTTAATAATATCAACTGCCTTGCCAACTCCCTACTCAGATTGTCAACCAATCCTTGAGCTAATGCTACATTTCTAGTTCTAGAAATCGGTTAAACCTTCCAATTAATTTCTTGAGAAGATTAAACATGATACTGTACTATATTATATCTCTTGTATAATGAAAGTAACACATCAAACTACTTTTATTTTGAACTTTCTAGAGAAGATTAAACATGATGCTACTATATTATTATTATCTCTTGTATAATGACAGCAATACATGTGGTTAAGGCTTCACCAATCACCGGATTAATCGGAGACAAATACCTTAAAAAAATTACAGAAGTAAAAAAGTTACAGCCGACTAATGTGTACAAATTTCCATATTATAAGTTTTTTTCTTGTTTTGTTTTATTTATTGTCAAAGTTTAAAATTCCAAGAACACCTATGGGTTAAAGCATAAGGGTGCAAGAAATGAGGGCTTTCCTCAAAACTAGCAAAGGAGAGTACGTATTAATTAATCAGGTCATTAATTTGCTTAAGTAGTGCTTAATGAGTTGTCTTTTGTCTGTCCAACAAAAATCTCTAATTAAGCCCATAACTATTATTTGTTTGAAAAATAATAATAATTGCTTTTTTACTTATTTTAATTTTCATTTTGATAATAGGGTGAACGAAAGTCTTGACGTAATGGGTAAAGTTGTCTCTGTATGACCTATGAACCACGGGTTCGAGCCATAAGATCAGCTACTGATGCTTGCATTAGGGTGAGTTGTGTACATCGCGCTCCTTGAAGTGTGACTCTTCTTCTGACCCTCTGTAAATGCGAAATACTTCATTCACAGGGCTATTTTATTTTATTTTTTAAATATTGATAAGTGGAGTTGTTAGGGTTTGTTGTTTGCCATGTTTTATTTTCCCAGAATCCGAGTTTCCTCGTACATGTCTAATGTCTTGTCTTAGCTTTATGAGTACTAAAGTGGCATTAAAGTCCAGAAATATAGGTTTTGCCGTGACATTAAGAAAATCTGTGTGAAGCAATTTTTGCAGTAATTTTAGGGTAAAGTTTGCTATGGTCGCCGCAGTGATTACATTGTTCTTTTTCATTTCATTGCTGTGGTTATGATGCTTTCAATGAATTCAACGACATACTTAATACAACATTACAAATTACGCCTTGGTTCTCATTAATTATAAGTTGAGGTTAGTTATATGATTTCTCGTTGTCTACACAACCTATTGAATGAAAAGGGATCAAAAGAGCTTCTATTTTATTGGTTTTTTTTTTGGTAGAGTTACAAATTTTCATTTGCAGAAATAATAATCATAATCACAGAGTAGAATACTCCAAAATTAAGCAAAAAAGAAGTAAGCAGAGAAAAGTAATTGAAGAAAGTAATCCGAGCAACAATTTTAAATGTTTCGGATGGGCACTTAAAAACTTACGATTTCATTTACGGAGCTAGAATTTTCATTAAGCGGTAAAATATATGAAGATAAACAATATGTAGTATACATACATGAAAAAAAAATTACCTAGTATAACTTTTCGACGAAACACCACTTTGAACACATACGGCTCCGCATAAGCATTTCAGCAGACTCTACTTTCTCAAAACAGAATATATAGATTTCAGAGTTGCATTGTTGAGGAAATATTCAGAACAGTAAATATATCTACACACACAAATCTTTTCTTGACTAATTTTCGAAAGTTAAAAATTACATATTCTGCATATGTCAGCACTATATAAACTACTAAATACTAATATAAGAGTATATAAAAGCATAGACTATAAATAACCGTGCAATTTCTCCTTTGTATCCTTCATCTTTTATTGATCAGTTAAAATGTGAAGGTCAATTTCGCACATACACTAAACTTTACCGACTATATTAGTAAAGTTATAAAACTGTATTTTTTATATTAATAAAATTACTGAATTACTTACATGTTAATTTCTCAAAAATACAAAGAAAGTCAAATTTCTGGCAACAAAAACCGAGATTAAAAAAAGGTGATATTATAAAAGCATGTGTGAGTCAGATAATGAGTGCAATATTCAGCATTTCTCACTAAGTAATTGGCGTTTCACATCAAAATCAAAAGTTTGGGCCACATAATTTTGATACTGCTTATTTTGACCATAACTTGGTGAAGTTAAACATAAAACATTGAAGAACTCTATCCTCCCTACACGATTCTTGTGGACTTCCGGCCGCTGATGATTTAACTAATAGCAAATTCAATTTCCAATGCTGGAGAAGATAATAAAGCATCATTCATTTTAGAAATTTTATGTTGGTTTGTTACTCAGTGTCCATATACCTAAGCAGAGACGGACCCAGAACTTAAAGGTTACTCAGTGTCCATATACCCGATACATTTTCTGAATTCAATCAAAATATGTTTTGTATATTGGGTGTCCACTACTAGTATATTACTATTTTCTAAAGTATCTATACATATATACATGTAAATTTTGCCGAGTTTTACGAATGCCGGTGACCTCTCTCGATATAGCATAGGTTCGCCTCAGTATCTAAGGCCCGACTAACTAGATTTTTTAGTTGGGAAGTCACACTTTCGAGGTAAAGCATCTCCTAAGGACCTTATTCCTATAGCTCGAATCTGAGATTTCTGGTTAAGGATCGAGTGACACTTACTACTTACCACCACACCATAACTTATATTATATTGGCTAATAATTTTTGGGATTTTTACACAAATAATCAGTCAATTCAGTGTTTGTTGTTGGCCGATATATATATAGATTACATATTAAATATATATTATATGAAATATCACATCTGTCTCTACTTTTAATTTAAGTAGTTGTGTTATATATATATATTGTTCCTACCACCATTTATTATGAACGATTTCTTGTAATTAGCTTTTGAAGCGAATTAATAGTTATAAAAATTCTTTCAAGACATCAGTGTGTATAGAAGTAAATAAAAACAATTCAACTGTCAGCCAGTGGACGGTTAAAATTCTTGCCCTAGTATTAGTCAAGAAAACTTTGAACCAACAGCTGTGAATTGGGATATTATACAAAAAAAAAAACTTAGAATAGATTAACAAAAATGAAAAAGATATGGAAAGACAAGAGGGAGGAAAGATTAGAAAATTTCAATAAATTGGACTAATATATGTTTCTTGACTTACCTAGTAAAGACAAGAAGCTAGCTAGCTCCAACCTAAATTACCGAGATATGAGAATCAAAAAGCAAAGTAAAAATTGATTAAACAAACTACAAATTAAATATAATTTAAGTTTACATAATGAAGTCATTTATAGATAACAAAAGGTAAATTTATATAATAAAAATTAATTGAAACCTGATAAAGATGGTATAACTAATTAACCTGCAATCACAAGTTAAACCATACTAATAACATAATTTTATTTACACTATCAATACATAATCCCTCTGTTTACTTTTAGTTGTCCATTTTTAACTTTGCACCCCCTTTAAGAAACAAATAAATAAAGTATATATTTTACAGTTTTACCTTTAATAATGATAGCATTTCAAATAGTCATGAGAAATGATTTTTCAAAAGAAAAAAAAAATTAGTTAATGATAAGGACAAAACAGGAAAAGAAAATTATTATTTTTCTTAATTTTCTAAAATTAAATAAATAAAAGTAAAAATATATTTTAATATAATGGACAAATAAAAATAAACGGCAAAAATATATAACTTCATTCCAAATAAAAATAGTGAGTCAGCTCTTTCAAGAACTCTCTCCTTTTGTTTAGGGTTTAAGCTCTCAACACAAGGAGATAGAGAAAATTAGTTTATGTTGGAAGAAATGCAATGGGAGACACGGGAACAGAGCCCACGTTCTCCTCATATATTACCCTTTTTCTATATATTTTATTCTCTCTTTCTCTCTATATATAAGTTGTATATATAATATAATTTATATTGCAACTGAGCCTCATAACATAATGTTTTGTGTTATGTACCCGAGGAATAAATATATCCTTTCCTCTCTTGTGATTCTCCATAAATACACTAACATCCATACCCTATAGTCCCTCTCTTTCTTCTATTCAATCCATTTCCTCATTTCTTAGCTTCTTCTTTACTACTTTGTGAGTCAAGGTGTATTACTGTTTTATGTGATCATGGTAAGCTATCTTTTCTTCTATTTCATTCTTCAATTCCACTTTTATTTGTCCTCTTTCTCCCTCTCCCCGTCCTTTGCCCGCACCCTCTATAACGATAGTACGTAGATTCTTGAGTTGTTTACTTCCTCCTTTAGTAAGATCGGAGTGAGAAATGACCAGATTCCCCTTTTTTCGTAGTAGTAGTTTCTCATCATTTTTCGTGATTGAATTTTGTTCCTGAACAACTTAAGCTATATAAATTGACAGTATAAAAATCTTTTACAATATTGGTGTAGTACTAATATATCATAGCAGGCTAATTCAAGTTATCAATTTATGTTTATCTATGTGTAATTATATCATAATCGAACTTGATTGTGTACAAATATTTTTCACAATCGTCAGTACATAAATTTAAATATCTTCAGAAATATCAAATGCGCGAGAACATTGTATATATGTTAGTTACTCAATTGTCTTATGATGGTAAGCACCCTCCACTTTCAACCCAGAGGTTGTGTGTTCGAGTCACCCCAAGAACAAGGTGGGGAATTCTTGGAGGGAAGGATGCCGAGGGTCTATTGGAAACAACCTCTCTACCCTAGGGTAGGGGTAAGGCATGCGTACACACTACCCTCTCCATACCCCACTTGTGGAATTATACTGGGTTGTTGTTGTTGTTGTACTCAATTGTCTTATGGTATGTTGATTTTAGGGAATTCAGAAGCCAGCATGGTTGGAAGCAATTTGCACAGAGAAATTCTTTGCCCCATGCCCAATTCATGAGAGTGCAAAGAAGAATGAGAAGAATATTTGTTGTTTGGATTGCTGCATAAGTATTTGCCCTCATTGTGTGATGGCTCATCGTTTCCACAGATTAGTTCAAATTCGACGTTACGTTTATCATGATGTTGTTCGACTTGAAGACTTGGAGAAGCTCATAGATTGCTCAAATGTCCAGGTAATTAATAATTAATTAATTAATCATTCAACAAGAGTCCAGTGGACAAAGTATCCCGTGCCCATGCATAAGGTCCGGGGATGGGTCGCACCCTAAGGGGGTGATATAGGCAATCTTTACTAATGTATGCATCATTGGCTGAACCTACGGGTCGAACTCATGACCTATATGTCGCATGGAAATAATTTTTACTGTTGCTCCAAGACTGCCCTTCAACAAGAAATTTGATAATCATTAATTATTCTAAGATAGTTTTGTTCAACAATTTTCTTGATAAGGTTGAATTTTTCTGATTATTTGATTCATAATTCAAATTAGGCATACACAATAAACAGTGCTAAGGTGATTTTTATCAAGAAAAGACCTCAAAATAGGCAATTCAAAGGATCTGGAAACTATTGCACTTCTTGTGATAGAAGCCTACAAGAACCCTTTGTCCATTGTTCTCTAGGGTGCAAGGTAATTTTTCTTTGAATTTACTACATTTATTATATGGAGAATATTATTTTGTTTTTTTCAACCATAATTCTTATCTTTTTCACATAAGTTAGCATAATTCAATTCATATAAAATATACTTCAAAAATGTTCTATTGACGCTTGAAAAAGTTGTTGAGATCATGTTCTCAATTACACTTACTACTATTTCCAAAATATTAAGCTAGCGTTTGGGCATAAATTTGGTTTAAACTTGAAAAAAGAGTTTGTGGAGTTGTGTTAGAAAATAATTTTGAAAGTTGAAGTTGTGTTTGGACATATATTTTATTTGAAAAAAAAATTGAAGTGGAAGAAAAAATGTCACCCAAAACTGTCCAAAACCAAGTTTTTGTGAACTTAATTTTATTTTTTCAATTTTTTTCAAAAACTCATCATATTCTATGAGCAAGCAGTGTTTTCAATATTTTTTTTTGAAAACCGTACAATCTATGGCCAAACGAGAGCTTATTTAAAATTTGCTTGCCTCCTTTCAGCTCAGAATACCTAATGCCTATTATTTAGTGCTAGAAGCTAATCGCCATAAGCTCACCCGCTTGAAATTGCTTTAGAAAGAAGTAACATATATAGGACAATGTAAAATTAATCAAAAGAATAACATAATTTTGGAGTGACAATCATTCTCTAGTAGAGTGTCAATAAATTTGAATTTTATTTATGATCAGGTGGATTTTGTGCTAAAACACTACAAGGACATTTCTCCATTCCTAAGGAGATGCACAACTTTACAACTTAGTCCAGATTTCTTTATCCCTCAAGACATGGCCGACGACGACACGGCCCATTCGACGATCGTGGACAGCGACGAGCCCTGGTGCTCGTCGACGTCCGGCTCGTCAGGATCGGAGAACATGATGATGATGATGAGTACTACTACTTTCCCATGCACTGAGTTTGTGAGGAAGAAGAGAAGTGGATTATATGTATGTGGAAGAACAGTAGTTAATAGTAATTATAAGAATATAAGTAGTGATGAGGATATGGCTACTAGTATGAGTAGAAGAAAAGGCATTCCTCATAGGTCTCCTTTGTGTTAGAATTAAATTTAGTAGCTACCATTATTTCTTTTATTTCTCTCATATTTTAAATTTCCTTTTGACCTCTTCAACTAGGAATTTTTTTATATTCTTGGCTCACTGCTCATGATAACCCCCCCCCCCCTCCTTTTTCACACACACACACACACAATTTTTGGGATTAATTAATTACTTGGTCGGGGTGTTTTGTCTTAATGGCATCACATGATTCTAGGTTATGTGGTTTTGTACAAGGAAATTTCAAATTTATAACATGACATAATAATAGTTTGAGTTAGGAATTCGAAGGGATTCTTTTTTCTAACTTGATCTCTATGCATGCAAGTTGTTGTACTAGTACCACATGAATGGTGTCATTTAAATAGTTGTTTGTTCAGTCAAAAATAGTTTTTTTTTTTTCAAGAAAATATTATGTCGTTAGCTTATAAAATGATCAATTGTTTTTTTTGTTCAAAACCTAGCACAAATAGTACTTTTGTATTAACAAAAGTTTAAACAAGGAAGAGCAATTAAAAAATTGTAAAACAGTCATGTCAAAGTATGATCTTTGTCACCCTCTCGTGCTAAAGCTTGAAAATTGGAGAAAAATAATTTTCAGTTATTGTAGCCATTTCTTTGACTTTGACCCTAACGAATAAACCATAATATAAGAGACGGAAAAGAGGAAAAAACTGAAAAAAGTTAAAAATTAAGAGAAGGAGAATTAATATTTAAAGTAGAAATGAAAGAACAAGAATAAAAGGGAAAAGTAAAAGATATATGGAGGCAAGTGAGTAGGGGTTGTTTAATTGTTTACACTTGTGTTTATTATTGACCAGTCAACCATTCCTATATCCCAACCATCTTGTTGCGTTTAACTTTTATGTTTGTAATTGTTTTTACACAATCAAGTTGCGCTAAAATAATTATAGTTTAAGACTTTATAATTAGTATTAAATTGATAGCTTGATACAAATAAAAACTATTATTACCGATATACTTTGATAATGTAAGAAAATTTTAGGTAAACAGAACCACTTTTGTCTAAAAATGGAAATGTAAGGTGGGTATGGGTAGAAGAGAACTAAATAAATTATACTGCATTTCAGACTTTTGATTTTAGACTTCTGTTTTCCTCCAAATTCCTCTATCTGAATTAAAAATTAACCTTTGGATTTGCATACAATTTTTTTTTGAAAATTGGTTAAGAAAATTGTAGATGACGAAGTATCACTAATTTACACATTATTATTAGTTTTAAGCATTTGCTGATGTTTGGATTGGGAGAAAAAAAAAATTACAAGTATATTAAGATCATGCGAAAGAACAAAGAGAGGAGAGAAACGAAGAAAAAGATGTAATATCTTATCCATTGGTGCTGTAATACGACCTGCTAGCCATGTAAAGCAAAGAAAAAAGTAAGCATTAAATCTCATTAGTTATTGTATGAAGAACCTTTTTATTATTAGGAGATTTATGTTGAATCTCCTCGATCAGGAAATGAATTTGTTGAATTGCGGCAGAAATGAACTATCACAAATAAAGCTCGAAGAGAGAAATAGAGGGAGAAAAAACACAAGAAAATCAATTCACATTTTGGTTCTATCTTTCTCAACTAAGAAATGAGCTCGTGAGAAACTGGCACCAGAATATCCACACTAAGCTCCCTAAACAACCCAAGCAAACAAACAATATCTGCGACTGTAGAAGCCAAACTTCGATACGCAGAACTTCTAGAGATTACGAACTGCTTCTTGTATTTCCAGAAAACCTACGAACTTCCAAATTTCAACAAGTAACCAGCGACAGATCGCCTAGTGTTAGGACATGCTGCCAATCAGCATCACAGAAGGCACTAAGATGGAAATCAGAGGATGATGACATGCATGAGGATCCCCTGCCCTGGAGCCTGTTTAACATACCTGTCGTAGGGAAACCTACAAATAGTACTCCTTATGTGAATGCAAGAATTGACTAAGGCAATGCACAACAAAGGCAATGTCAGGCTTAGTAATAGTAAGATACAACAATCTCCCAAGGAGCCACTGATAAGGGCCTGTACCATCTAGGGGTATGTATGTCAAAATGATGTCAAATTCAACAGTGGTGAGACTTTGATTGAGCTCAAAGAGAGCACCTCCAAGTTTTGCTCAAGATAATCCCAAGTCCGAGATGAGCTCAAGAGCATATTTTCTCTTATGCATGAGTATACCATCTTTGCTCCTAGAAAACTCTATTCCAAGAAAATACTTCAAATCACCCATGTCTTTAATCTTGAAGCTATGTTATAAGTTGTTCTTTGTTTCTTGAATCAAAATAGAATCATCACAGTGATTAATAGGTCATACACATTGACAAACACTAGCACAATGTTGCCAGCATCTTTTAGTGAATAATGAATAATCCAAATTACTTTGAGTGAACCCATATGATAGGAGAGCAGTAATAAGTTTGATGTTCCACTGGCTTGAGACTTGCTTAGGTCAATACAAGGACTTGAGCAGCCTGCATACGTGAGATTTACTTGGATGACTGAAACATTGAGGAAAACTCATGTAAACCTCTTCATATAGATATCCTGGTAGAAAAGCATTGTAAACATCCATTTGATGAATGTTCCTATACTTAGCTTCTGCTACAAAAGTGACTGCTCCGACAATGACCATCTTAACAACTGGAGAAAAGGTTTCTTCGTAGTCTAAACATTCTTGTTGACTGTAACCCTTTGTAACTAGTCTTGATTTGAATCTTTCCACTTCTCCTGAAGCTTTATACTTGGATTTTAAAGACCCACTTGCATGCAATGGATCTTTTTTCAGGAAGTAAAGAGACCACTTTCCTGGTTTGATTAACCTCTAAAGCCTTAATCTCTGTTTACATAGATTCAATCCATCCTGGATCCTTTTGATTGCTTGAGCATAACTAGTAGGCTCTACTTCAACAGAGAACCTAGTGATGAAGCTCTTATAATTTGGACAAGTGAAGAATAATGCACTACATATGACAAGGGATACAAACAAGGTTGATGCAATATGATCTTTTCTAGGAACAACAAAATCCTTTAGCCAAATGGGTGGATTGGAAGTTCTAGCAGACTTTCTGATTGTTGTGGATTCACCTGCCACAAAGTGAACCATGTGATTGTGTCAAGTCCACAGGTTGATTACTAGGTGAAACTGTAGAACCAGGTGAATCTGATTGTGTAAATGAAGTAGGGATCAAAGGAGGTGCAATTGGTGCAGGTGTTGAATTAGGTAAATCAATTGAGAACACCTCATCATCTATAGATATAAAGGATGATCTAGTATTGGTAGACAAAGAGTCCTACCTTACAAAACTGGTATGGAAAGGAAATATGGTTTCATAAAATTGAACATCCCCACTGATAAAGACTATCCTATTGTCAATATAAAATAATTTGTATCCTTTTTTGAGATGAGCCATAGCCTAACAGAGCTACTCTTATTGCTCTTTGACTAAACTTTTCATGCCTAGGAAGTTTAGAGTCATAGCACATACATCCTATGATCCTCATGTATTGAACTTTTAGGCACCTTTTGATACAACAATTCAAAAGGTGACTTATTCCCCTGGACAATGGATGGGACCGTGTTTATAATGTACACTGCAGCTTCTATACAACACCTCCAAAACCTAATAGGTAAATATTCGTGAAACTTGATTGCTCTTGCTATTTAAAAAATGTGTCTATGTCTCCTTTCAATGTTCTTGTTGGGGTGTGTATGGAAATGAGCTTTGATGTATTATACCACGCAAACTAAATAATTCACCACATGATGAGTTGAAAAACTCGAACCCATTGTCAATCCTAGCAATTTTAATCCTGCATTCAAATTGATTGTGAGTCATGGCAATAAAGGCTTTAAGCAAAGCAAAAACATCAAATTTAACTCGCATAAAAAATATCAAAGTCCACTTGGAATAGTCATCTACCATAGTGAGAAAATATTTCATACCATCATAAGTGTCAACTTTGTAAAGCCCTCATACATCCAAATGAAGCAATTGAAAGGGAACAATTGCTCTACTAATACTATGCTGAAAAGAAGCCCTTGTCTATCTAGCTAATGGACAGACACCACAATCATCTAAAGAGAAACTACATTTATTCTAAAAAAACATGAATATTCCTTAAAACTGCCATTGGCACATGGCCTAATCTCTTATGCCAAGTATCGGGGTCTGATGTTGTTTGGACTGCCATTGATATGCTAGTATTAGTGATTACATTGTTATTTCGAAATTTCAACACATAGAGACCTTCTTCTTCCCTACCAATCTCTTTCACCTTCCCACTGAAGAGATCCTAGAATAGAAAAAATCCAGGATAGAAAGAGGTAAAGCATTTCAAATCCCTGGTGACTTTTGAACTGACAGTAGTTTAAATTTAAAAGCTGGTATGCATAGAACATCTGTAATTACATCACCTTTAGACAATTGAAAGCTTCCAACATGGGATATCTTCGTAGAATCACCAATTGGCATCTGAACTTGTCCATTATTTCCTACTTTAACATCATCCAAAAAATATTTGTGACTAGTCATACAATTTGTGGCTCCAATATCCACTATCCAATTACGACTAATTTTATGCTCATAAAGTAATATACCTACCATATGTGCACTATGTTTGCTGGTATCACCTGGTGCGATTTTGCTCAGTATGTTCAGTATCTGATTGTATTGATCTTTAGTGAAAATAGGAGGAGAATCACATGTGGTGACTACTTCTTCATATTGTGCCATATTTCAACTCAAAGCTATGCCCTTCTTCTTAGCCTTGAAATCTGCAACAACCAATGATCTTATAACGACTTTCTTTAAGATATCCCTTCTTGTTGCATAAATCACATCGATCTCATAAGCTTATAAAAAGTTTCCTTTGTGTATCCATGCAAATGACAGTAGTCGCACTCCAAACTATAGTTTTTCTTATGCTTGTATCATGTGTTCTTAATGTGAATAGGACTGTAGGATTTAAGTTGTCAAAGACAACACAATTTCCTCAAGCTACAATTTTTTAACTCTCATTTTGAAGAATCATTGCATAGGCCTGATTAACAGTTGGTATCTTGGATTTCATCAAAATTTGACGACGTGCCTGGCTATATCCTTTGTTCAATCCCATCAAAAATTGTCGAAAACGCTGATATTGTTGGTGTTCAATATGATTTTTGATTTGTCACAGCAAATCGAAAGTGGCATAATTGAGTCATATTCATCCCAAAGGATTTTCAACTCGAATAATACACCGATATAGAAGATGTTCCTTGAGTAAGAGTGAAGTTTTCTCTATGTAGATAATACATTCATGACACATTTACTTTGTCAAAACTCTCCACAAGTCTGACCAAATTGCATGTGCGTTGGATTAAAACAACACTCCACGTAATAGATCTATACTCACATTATGCATAATCCACGATTTCATAATTGCATTGCACCGATCTCTAAGATTCACACGCTTTTATCCATAAGTGTTTCTAGTAATTGACCCATCAACAAAGCTCAGCTTGTTTTGTGTGAGCAGAGAAACCTCCATTGCCTGACGCCAAAGAGTATAGTTTTCCATTCCCATCAACTGAAAACCAAGTGATAAAGCAATCAGAGTATCTGATGGATGAAAATATAGTGGATGATCGTGATTAATTACCCTTGATCCTAGTTCAACGACCTCGTCGTTCTCCATGAATGAAAAATTAAGGTTTCAATCAGAGACATGATCAATCTCTTGTTCTTCATCAAAATTGCGATGAAGGACCCTAGAATTGATCAATTACGACTCTGATACCATGTTAAAATTCCTTGATTAGGAGATGGATTTGATGAATTGCAGAAAAAATGAATTATCATAAATAAAGCTCGAAGAGGGAGACAATGTCACGAACGGAAATCGCAACCGTGGGATCGTGATAGCGCCCAACATCCACTTGCTAGGCAAGCCGACGTGAGATAGTTAAATAGCCAAATTAGAAAAATTTAAACAAAATAATGATAAGTAACAAGAGATAGGAGCTCATTCTAATACAATACCAACATAAGTCGAGTAATAATATATACTCCCAAAGATCCGAAGTCATGAGTACACGAACAACTAGAAGTGTTATAAACAGAGTCTGAAACAAATATAATTGTTTCGAAGGAAATGAACAGTAAAAAAGGAAAGAGAATGAGGACTTCAAGGTCTGCGAAGCCAGAGATCCACCTCAAGTCTCCGTATGAAATGATTTGAGCTGACGTACCTTACGCACCACTCGGACCAATAGCAAAATCTGCACAAGAAGTACAAAAGTGTAGTATGAGTACAACCTACCCAACGTACTCCGTAAGTGTTGAGCCTAACGTCGACGAGGTAGTGACGAGGCTATGAAAATACACCTACGTAAATAAACCTGTACAAGTATATATACACAAAGTAGTAGCAAAAGTAGAGATTATCAATGTACAAGTTGGGAGGGGACATGCGAAAGGGGAAGGATACGATAACTACAACAAGCATAACATGTAACATCACCCTTTGTGTTTTCAAAAATTTAGAAAGATAAATCGATGATATAATAATAGCACGACATCACCTTTCATGTTTTTACTCTCATCCTTATCATGAAATGTTGACATAAGTAAAATGAAATGGCATGGCATCACCCTTCGTGCTTTTACTCTCGATCTCACCATGTAATAATGAATAAATGAAATGAATGGCACATCATCTCCCTTTGTGCTTTTACTCTCTTCCACGCCATAATATCATGAATAAATGATATAAATGGCACGACATCACACTTTGTTCTTTAACTCTTTTCCTCGCTATGTATAAATCAATAAATGAGATAATTGTGGCACGACATCACCTTTCGCTCTTTAACACTTTTCCTTACCATTTAATAAAGATAATATATATCCGGGAAGTATATAATGCAGAGATTTCAATTTAACGGCAAATATGATGCCAAGGTACCAAACTTAAACTTTCAAAATACTCAACAATTACTAAGTAAGTAATAATTACGGATGGAATGATCAAATAAGTAATAACCTAATTAAGCTAAGGATGGATATCATAATTAAAAAGGCAATAAATCATAAGAAAACAAGTCCTACCCGCATGATTTAACCCCACAATAACGCATAAGTACTTGTATCCTCAAATATACGTTGTTCCCACACTTTAAACATGCAGCAAATAAGCAAACAATTCATAATCCCTCAAGTCAACGTTAACCACGACACTTACCTTGCTCCGCAATCAAATCGAAGCTCAATCGGGGCCTTTCCTCTGAAATTCGCCTCCAAAATAATCAAATCAAACCAAAATCGACTTAATATCAACAATCAATGATAAGGAAATCAATTACAATACATAAAGTCACGATCTTTACACTTTTCCCGAAAAGTCAACAAAAGTTAAGAGCTTGGTCAAAACCCGAGATTCAGACCAAAATTGAATTACACATTAACCCTCGAGCCTGGTTATGTGTGTAGTTTTGAAATCCAACCTCAATTTGAGGTCTAAATTCTAATTTTATAAAAATTCCCAATTTTACCCAAATCCCTAATTTTTACCATGACAATCCTAGATTAAATGTTGAAAATACTTGAAACGTAATGGGTAATTGAAAAGAAATATATTAAAGTTTCTTGCCAATGTTTTTGGGAAGAAAATCCTCTTAGAAAATTGTCTCTAGGGTGTTTAGGATTGAGAGTTTGTGAGAAATGAGCTAAATCCCGTTTCCCTCCTCTTTTACCTAGTTGCAGTTATCACAATTGCGAAATATAGTTCGCAATTGCAATGTTCGCAAAAGCGATCAACTCTTCACAAAAGAGAAAAAGTCACTGAGCATGCTTTCGTCACCAATGGTCACAAGCGGTACACTGAACACCAACCCAATCGTGAGAAAGAAATTCTTGCAACTACGGATGCACTTATCGCAAATGCGAACCAAAGCTGTCTGCAAATGCGAACAATCAACTTGCAAATGCAAGTCTATCCTAGTTTTCCTGTAGTCGCAAATACGACACAAAACTTTGCAAATGTGAACTTGCCCACCACCGCATATGCGGACATAACTCCGCAAAAGCGAAGCTAACCCAACCCCCACCAATGTCGCATATGTGAGGCTAACCTCTCATTTGCGAACAGGTCCTCGCAAATGCGAGATCTACAGACCTGATCCACTAGCATTCTTATAAGGTCAAAAATCACTCTGTAGTCTATCCGGAAGGCACCTGAGCCCCACGGTCTCCAAACGCACGAAGAAAACACCAAAATAACACCTAGACTATGAATCAGACATTAAAATAAATGATATATGCAAAGAAATGCAAGAACATAAAATTTTACAACCGGACGTCCGTATCACGTCAATTCAACTCTATTTTGCACCAAATTTTGCAGACAAGTTATAAATACTGAAATGAACCTATACCAAGTTCTGGAACCTAAATCCGAACCCGCTAGCAACAATGACAACCTACGGTCAAACTTAGGAATTCTTTAAACCTTTAAATTGCTAGTTTTCAACAAATTATGTTAAATCAAGTTAGGGACTTTTGAATTTAATTTCGGGCATACGACCAAGTCTCAAATAATGATACAAACCCACCGGGACCGTCAAAATACTGATTCGGATCCGTTGACACAAAACGTTGACCGTAGTCAACTCAAATGAGTTTTAAGGCAAAATTTCACATTTTATCAATTTTTCACATAATTGTTTTTTTGTAAAGATACACGAACTGCCCACGCAAATTGAGGAAGGCTAAACGGTGCTATTCGGGGTCTCAAAAAACAAAAATAAAAGCTAAAACTTAAAATTGTAAGGCCCTAGAAAATTTTTGCTAAGCAATATAGGATTTCGGGGTGCCAGGTAGACTAATTATAATATTTTATGTGCTTTAAATATGATGTAAATGAATTGGATGTGGTGAATAAGTGTATGAGTCATACAATAAGTAATGTGAGGTCCAAGGGGAAGCCTAAGTGTAAGAGAAATGGGAAACGTTCATAACAGGCTAAAAGTCCAAAGGTATTTAAACCAGTACACACTTTGAACAAGCATATATAGTTATATATAAAATATTATATGATGAATAACCTATAAAATGAAAGGACATTGGGTCTAGTTTCCAACTCTTCAGACCGTTTGTCATTTGGACATTCCTACACAAAGTTATGATCCAATTACCAAAGGCTGAAAAAATGCGATCCTGTGTCGAATCTGCGATAGCATTTCTGTCGCATTTTTGACTCTGCGATCGCAAATCTGTCGCAAATTGAGCCAGTGTTTCCTAGTTTGGGCACCTATTTCAAGATGCATTCTGTGTCCCACAATCTTTTTTTGCGGTCCATTCTGCGATCGCAGACCTTGTTTCAATGGCTTATCTTTCCTATTTTTATAACCCGACCCCATTTTCATAAATAGGTTTAGGGGCTTCATTCGGGGTCATTTTCTATTGATTTTAGATAGATCTGAGAGCATATAGAGAGATAAAGAAGGGGTCTAACTTCATAATCACCCAAATCTTGGTCAAGTCTTCAAGAATCAAGGAAAATAACCTTAGATGTTCCTTCCTCCGGATTTTTATTGCTAGAGGTATTGGCGTATTGTATAACTTAAGGAAAAGCTCTTTGAGGTATGTATGGTTAACTTTAATCTTTGTAGAGTCGCCTTGTTAGTGTCCGTGCATTCGATATGAATTCCTGGCTTGATTGTATTTGAATCGATTGCCCTATTGTGATGAGGTGAGGAATCATGTTCTATGAATGCTTTAGTTGATTTCCATGTCACCATGCTACTTGAAATTGTGAAATATGATTCTTTGTGCTTACTCTATCGTGTGAAAAACGCGTTATATGTTTGAACCTATCGGTATGAAAGGAACTGCTACTAAATGAATGAAAATGGTAACGAACTCAATTGTTGAAAGTATCCAAATTCTAAGGGTTGCATAACAAATGATGGGAAAGAAATGTAAATTGATTTTATTAAGCTAAATGGTTATCGTACCGTACATGACTCACTTCTTGGTAAAACTTATTGTTCCCTATTTTTCACATGGTTGTGCGGTTGTTATGAATTTATACTCTTGATGATAGAAATCCTTGTGATTAAATTTTTGATTGTTGTTTCTCTCTAAATGATGTCCAGTGGGATCGGGTTGCGCGCCTCAACAGGTGGAATAAGTGTGATATGTTAAGAAGTAATAAGGGTGAAATGTGATTGTACGGCGGGATCGGGTTTCACGTTGCAACAGAAGAAATAAGGGTGGAATGATGAGAAGACATAAGGGTGGAATATGATTGTAAGGTGGGATCGGGTTGCGCACCGCAATAGGAGAACAATTGAAATAATAAACTATGAAAACCTCATTTGTGATTCGTTGTATCTCTGTGCAATATTTGTTTGGGTTCTTTGACTGCCTCCTATCTGTGTACTGTTTGATTTTACTTGGAGTAAATTTTTTTCATACATACTAGTACTATTTCATGGTACTAACGTCCCTTTTGTCGGGGGCTCTACATCTTTTATATGGATGTAGGTGGTCCTATAGCGGGTAACTTCGTCCGCCGATAGTGTTGCCTTCTTTTCAACTTATCAGCAGCTCGGGTGAGCCCCACTTCCTCTCAGGGCCTTGTGTTATCTATGCTATTTTCTTTTGTATATTTTGTTCTTTTAAGGTATAGCCGAGGCCTTGTTGCCGACAAGTCTACATACTCTTCTCCGTATCTTTAGAGGCTCCATAGACACTATGTGGGTTGTATAACATGTTTTGGGTAGTAATTGTATTTCCTCGTAATCGCGGTCCCGTATCAAAAATATTGTATTTAGTTTATATATTTTGGGATTATCAAATGTTGAATCTTTAAAAGAGGAAAAATGCAATTATGATGAAAATACATGTCTTGATTCTATTCTGCTATTTCATTAATAAAATGTATATCGTAAACGCGGTGCATTGCGTTGGGTAGGAAAGGCAACCCATATCCGCTTGACCAGAATCATCCAGTTAGGCTCCAGTCTCGTCCCTCGGTTTTGGGGCGTGACAAACTTGGTATCAGAGCCTAAGGTTTTAAAAGTGTCCTAGGATATCTCGGAGCCGTGTCTAGTAGAGCCCTTCTTATTGGTGTGTTGTCGACCAAATCTATAGTTAGGGGGCTACACGAACATTTAGGAATTTCACCCTTCTTTGATACTCCAATCGTGCGATAGAACTCAAGTTAGGGAGTTATTTTTCTCTCCAAGCCTTACTCTCAAAATGATTAATCATGATGCCATAATCCTCGAATTTGAAGCCATGAGAAGGGAGTGATCCCACCATTGAGTCCGAGAGGATTACCCAAGGACTTGTTAGGAGAATGTATTGAGTCGTGGAGGGATTGGTATAACCTATCGCTAAGAGGGGAGTGTCCTTGTCCCTATTGATGTCACTGCACCACCAACTCCTATAGTATATCGGCATGGTACCAATGTACGTTAGGGATTTGGAGTCGAGGGGCATCGATTCAGCTATTGCCCTATCAACCAAAAGTCACCAATTAAGTCACTCCTTAGCACAACCAACGTATTCTTGTTGTATATGTACATCCATATTGAAGAACTTTCATTTGCATGGTCCTAATAAATGTTGAGTCACAAACCATTGAATGCACCTACTATTTGAACGAGATCCAATATTTCTTGAATCCACTCTACCGCAAATTTTCTTATATGCAATCTCTTATGACATCGAGCTCTATAATCGTGCCCTTGAATTGAGTTGTAGCTATAGAATAACCATTTCCAACACGCCTTTATAAACTCTAACAAGGGACTATACCCGAAGAATTTCTTACCGAGTGAATGGATGGACAATTCTAACATTTTCGCACAAAATAAAAGGATATTTTCTCTCGACCATTTATTCTTCTCTATTCGAAACCTTACGCCGTTTGTTTTCGTCAAGTTTTTCCATCATCTGAATGTTGACATAGTATTATAGTGAAGATCTTGCCTTGTGTCATCATCACCTGTAGTATGGTAGTGCCCTCACTCTATCTTCAAGTTTTTCCATCATTTGAATCGACAAGATTTTTATCTGTTTGGCGAGAATCTCCATCTTCTCCGACATGTTATTTTTTGAATTTGGTCTGCTTAATTACTTTTAAACACTATTAAATCTCCATCGAAGCTAGGGTCCGCCGAGCTTCCATGTAGCTGGATCATGCTACTTATTCTTGTTGCTCATCTTATTCTTGAAGGTTGTTCTTCTTCTGGTTGTAAGGAAGATGAGCATTTTCCCTCCTCCTTTAGTTTGAATAATACTTGTTTGAGTGTCACAAGTAATTGCCCTACGTTGCTACGAATCCAACTGATTTCGATGTTTTGTAGTGGCTCTACTGGTCGTGAAGCTATTGAGTTTACTCCTAAAACATCAAGTTCTTTTTTTTTTTGTTTTAGCTACTCTGACATACCCGGCCTTCCCCTAGTTGTTGACCTATTTCGCAGTTCCAATCTCAAGGGCTGAAGGAAGAGAATAATTGTGTCCTTGGTATCTAGAAATACGATTTCTCCTATCAATGGTGATCCACCCAAATTCTTCACCAATTTCGCTGAATCTAGAAAATGGGATAGATGTAACTATACCTTTATTTTCTGGTTAACTAGTTTTCGGTCCTCTGATATTACTGGGATTTTCAGTATCCTGACATAACTAAACAAGGATATGGGATTATAGGAGGCGGGGGCAAGTCAATCCATCCTCTTACTTTAACTACAAGCCTGCTTCATTCACTATTGGCTATATTATCCCTTCTCAATCCTATCCCATTAGAAGCACTATCCTTAAAGGTTGAACTCTGAACCAGAAAGAGTAGATCTAATTTTAAAACACTTCTAGACATCTGGTCAATTTATTAATAAATGCCACAAATCACATGGGTTCCCACTTCACTTCAAGTTCATCAAGGGTTAATAGCATGCCGCAATTGCTGAGATTGAATGATCTCCTTTTCGATAATGGATTATCTACGCATGTGCTCGTCCAACGATCCGCTTATCAGTATGACTCTCACCTTTTAGTTTTGGGGGTTAACCAAGGAGTGATACCCCTAGTAACACATTCATATGTCAAGCCTTTCTCTCGGCCAAGTCTTATTGCATCTCCCCAACATGGCTGGTAATAGTTGGTTTTGTATAAGAGTGTTGTAGAGCTTCGTTGTGAAGTAGAGTTGCTAAACATAATTGGATTTTTAAATTCTATATCTATACATCATGTGACTACATACATAGATCTTCTTTAAAAAAAATTAGCTTCACGTGATCCCTTATATTACCTCCTCTTCCTAGTAGTTACAATGTAAATGTCACTTCTATAATATCTCTCACTTTCTTTTCATTTTCCTTGCATCATGTGTTGTTTACACCTAATCTTCAATGCGCTATTATCTCAACTTCTCGATTAGATATCCAACTACATGATCTGATTTGATTAACCTCACTTTATGTACTCTACAAGCGCCTTGACAGTGGGAAAATTTCCCGTTTACTACAGACTTCTAATGTCTTCAACTCTGTTTAAGCTTGCTAATTCCAAGCGGTGCTCTTAGTTGTGCTGCCTTACTATCTGTTTTCATCTGGTAACTCTCCTTATGAATCTAATTTTATTCCTTATGGCATCAAGGGTCGGGGTACGTTCCTTTTGTTAGGATAAAAAGATATTGCTCGCACTCCTTGTGAGATTTTCTCCTAAACAATCATCTACCTGCTCTACTTGTCCATGTGATTAGATAACTTAGGTTACTATTCTCCGATGAGTGCATCAAGACTTCTCACCCTTTCATAATTATTCATACGGTCGTTGAGGCCTTATTCTATACTAGCTTGTAATGATTTTAAGTACTTTCTCGCCACTGTTGACGATTTTCTAGGGCTATGAGGGCTTGTATCATGGGTTCCAAAAGTAATGATTTTCCTTAAAGTTCAAGCTTAAATTTCCATGATTTCAAACCAAAGTGTGTCCCCTTTTCAAAAGTCATAAATGGGTCGGATTTGATGAGGTTATGTGGCGCTTTGCTCACTCGGCTTCTAGGAGTATTGACAACGTCATTGTCATGTATGGGAATTTTACTACCTCTGGCATTCCATCACCTTAAGAATGGTTAGATTGTTCGAATTATGATAATCCCATAAGTAGATGACTTCTTTTCCATCCTCATGCACTTGTGGTATTGATTCCTTGTGTCGCTTATTGTTAGGACTGAAATCAAATTCCACGTATTTCATTTGCGGCCTCAATCACACCCATGTTGCAAGAGTCTTACCATTTGAGATCAACTACTTACCTTACACTCAGGGACACAACTGGTGTATCCTAATTGATCACTTCTTTAAAATCTCAAGTTCACATACATGGTATCCACCTTATCTAAGAATACTAGTTACCACTATGCTTCACTTATCTGATAATTGAACCATGTCGGCATCATTAATATAAATACTCGTGTATCTTAGCATATAACCTCATGAAATACTCTGCTCAGCACATTAATGGATTCCTCAATAATTCCAGCCCAATCTTGAACTCCGCTGATCCTTATTGTATTAGGTCTATTTGGTATTGAAGGTTCAAACGTGTCAAAGTCACCATGTGATCACATATATTCAATAGGTAATTTTATGGTCAATTTATTATAGCACATATTAGAGTAATCGTGAAGGTAACCACGTGTTTAGTTTGGGTGTTCGCATAGAGATTTAGAATTCAGGAGGGTGAATAGGTTATTCTCAAAATTTTCCCATGAGGATGTTATGTGAATTTATAATGAAGGGTACATAAGCGCATTTCCCATTAGGTTGCACTAGGAGTATGCTGTTTCTCATGTATTTGTGTTTTCATATGTCTATGTCTAAGAAGGTAGTTGGATATCCTTTGTGTATCATTCTAGTGTAGATTATTGAAGGTGGAGTTAATGGGTAGTTAGCTTATGCGAGGTATCTAGTTGTCATCCTTATTTGGTAAGTTCAGGGGTTGGGATTGCTTCCGTGAATGTGTTATGGCAAAGCTCTTAAGTCGAGGAGGCCACCTTGAAGGCCGAAAGTGTCATGGAAAGAAAATATTTTCTCTTGATTGTATATCAATTAGTTTTGACTTGAAAGGTACCTTATAGGTGTTATGATCTAAAAATGTGGTCCATGTTCAGGTGTCATTATGATAATGTAGTTCTTGTGATACTGAGATTAGTGTTATGGGTATATACATTATGGTGCTTTGTCAAGTTATTGATGAGTTTTTAGAATGGTTTTGGATGATTCTCTAACAGGTGGATAAGCCTAGTTACAAAGGAAATGCTGTCGAAATTTCAGAAAATTTGGGAGTTGATCAAAATTTAGGGACTTGAGGTAGGAGAGAAAAGAGATATGTGATGTTAGGTATTTAGGCCAGGCTCTACCTCTCATTTGAGGACTAATGATCCTAAGCAGGGGAGAATGTAAGGCCCCGAAAAGATTTTGCTAAGCAATATAGGATTTCGGGGTGCCAGGTAGACTAATTATAATATTTTATGTGCTTTAAATATGATGTAAATGAATTGGATGTGGTGAATAAGTGTATGAGTCATATAATACGTAATGTGAGGTCCAAGGGGAAGCCTAAGTGTAAGCCAAATGGGAATGTTTCATAACATGCTAAAATTGCAAAGGTATTTGCACCAGTCCACACTTTGAACAATCATATCTAATTATATATAATGTATTATATGATTAATAACCTATCAAATGAAAGGTCTTCGGGTCTAGTTTCCATCTCTTCAAACCGTTTGTCATTTGGACATTCCTACACAAAGTTATGATCAGATTACAAAAGGCTGAAAAAATGTGATCCTGTGTCGAATATGCGATCGCATTTATATCGCATTTTTGACCCTATGATCGTAGATCTGTTGCAAATTGGGACAGTGTTGCCCAGTTCTGGGCACCTATTTCGCTATGCATTCTGCGGCCCACATTCTTGTTTTGCGGTCCATTCTGCGATCGCAAACCCTGTTTCGGAGGCTTATCTTTCCTATTTTTATAACCCGACCCGATTATCATAAATAGGTTTAGGGGCTTCATTTGGAGTCATTTTCTAATGATTTTAGAGAGAGATGAGAGCATATAGAGAGAGAAAGAAGGGGTCTAACTTCATAATCACCCAAATCTTGGTCAAGTCTTCAAGAATCAAGGAAGATAACCTTAGATTGTCCTTCATCCGGATTGTTATTGCTAGAGGTGTTGGCGTATTGTATAACTTAAGGAAAAGCTCTTTGAGGTATGTATGGTTACCTTTAATCTTTGTAGAGTCGCCTTGTTAGTGTCCGAGCATTCGGTATGAATTCCTGGCTTGATTGTATTTGAATCGTTTGCCCTATTTTGATGAGGTGAGGAATCATGTTCTCTGAATGCTTTAGTTGATTTCCATGTCACCATGCTACTTGAGATTGTGAAATATGATTCTCTGTGCTTGCCCTATCATGTGCAAAACTCGTTAAATGTGTGAAGCTATCGGTATGAAAGGAAGTGCTACTAAATGAATGAAAATGGTAACGAACTCAATTGTTGAAAGTATCCAAATGCTAAGGGTTGTGTAGCAAATGATGGAAAAGAAATGTAAATTGATTTTATTAAGATAAATGGTTACGGCGTACCGTACATGACTCACTGCTTGGTAAAACTTATTGTGCCCTATTTTTCACATGGTTGTGCGGTTGTTATGAATTTATACTCTTGATCATAGAAATTCTTGTGATTATATTGTTGATTGTTGTTGCTCTCTAAATGATGTCCGGTAGGATCGGGTTGCGCGCCACAACAGGTGGAATAAGGGTGATATGTTGAGAAGTGGTAAGGGTGGAATGTGATTGTACGGTGGCATCGGGTTACACGCCGCAACAAAAGAAATAAGGATGGAATGATGAGAAGAAATAAGGGTGGAATATGATTGTAAGGTGGGATCGGGTTGCGCGCTTGTAAAGACCCGTAAAATTTCTTGCTTAAAATAATGCCCGAATAAGTCCCCGAGTGGTTAAATCTGTGGAAATTCTTAAAACGGACCTTAATTTTATAAAATACCCCGGATTTGAGAGAACTTAATTTTTCCAGAAATTGGGGGTTATGCGACGCACTATGCGATCGCATAACGTGTATGCGGACCGCATAGTGGTCGCATACATGGGCAGATCACTGCCCAATTGAAGGGGTGTTATGCGACGCATAATGCGATCGCATAACGTGTATGCGACTCATAATACGATCGCATAACGTGTATGCGGACCGTATAGTGGTCGCATACCCGGGCAGAATGTTTTCAAAATTTGGTCCACCTGGGGGCCATTCTGCGGTCCAATATGCGGACCGCATGTCAGGAATGCGATCGCATTCCTGACATGCGGTCCGCATATTGGACCGCAGAATGGCCCCCAGGTGGACCAAATTTTGAAGACATTCTGCCCGGGTATGCGACCACTATACGGTCCGCATACACGTTATGCGATCGCATAGTGCGTCGCATACCCGGGCAGAATGTTTTCAAAATTTGGTCCACCTGGGGGCCATTCTGCGGTCCAATATGCGGACCGCATGTCAGGAATGCGATCGCATTCCTGACTGCATATTCGACACAGTCTTTTAATTTTCTAAACTTTTATACCCGACCCCAGTTTCATTTAACCCCTGCCCCCTTTCATTTTAACAAGTTTTCTGAACAAATAGAGAGAAGGAAAGGAGAGTTCATGAGAAAGTAAGTGATCCTTCCACCAAAGTGAATATCAAGGTCTCTCAGGCCTGGCAATTCGAGTAATCCCCTTCTTCCCCATTCTAGCAGGTAAGGGTTCCCAACCCCTTTTCTTTCTTTTCATTAATTTTCTGATTTTTAAACAAAGGGAGGGTTGGCCTGGATTGATTCTTAGAAATATTAGCTAAGACCTTACATGCATGTTTAATAATGGTACTAATATAATAAGAGGGAGTGGGTTGGGGAAAACTTCACAAAGATATGCTTGAGAGAGTCTGAATTGCATGCATGACTTCAAATTCTGAGTTGAATATGTCTAATTGTGAACTGGAGTGACGGTACTGGTCTGTTCAGGGGTTGTGGGTTAAATTTGAAAAGGGAAACTCGACTCCAGGTATGTATGGCTAACTTTAATCTTTGTAAAATCACTTGTGGTGTTTGAGCATAGGGTACGTGTATTGTTATAATATGTGCAACTGGTTGTCCGAATTTATGTGATGTGTGAAGTGTAATAATTTTCTGTCTTTAGTTGACCACCACACTACCACGTTATGAAAAACGATGCTAAAGGATAATAAATCCAAGAGACTAAGTGTGTATGCTAAAGGCTATGAAAAGAAGCTGTATTCTTATTGCTGAAATCTTCTGTGAATTGTCATCGTTGGTATGAGGTGTAATTGTCAGGTGGGATCGGGTTGCGCGCCGCAACATGGGAGATAAGGGTGCTATGTAAGAAGTGATAAGGGTGTGATTGTAACTGTCAGGTGGGATCGGGTTGCGCGCCGCAACAGGGGAGATAATGGTGATATGTAAGAAGTGATAAGGGTGTGATTGTAACTGTCAGGTGGGATCGGGTTGCGCGCCGCAACAATTGTCAGGTGGGATCAGGTTGCACGCCGCAACAGGAGGAATAAGGGTGAGATATGAGGAGGGACAAGGATGGAATTGAAATTGTGATTTTTGATAAAGTGAAAATTGTGGAACTTCCATTGTATATCTTTCTATGTCTTGTGCAGTAATTGTGTGACTCTCTGTCTGTCTCCTGCCTGTGCATTATTGAGTTTACTAGAGTAAAGTTTGTTCATGCATACCAGTACAATTCAAATGTACTGACGTCCCTTTTGCCGGGGGCGCTACATTCTTGTGATGATTGTAGGTGGATATATAGAAGGTACTTCAGCACACCGATAGTAGTGCCTCCTCTTCGTCCTATCAGCGGTTTGGGTGAGCCCTTCTTCTCTCGGGGCCCAGTGCGGTTCATGCCACCTTTCCTCCCGGATTCCTTATTTTGGTACTTGTGTAAGATATAGCCGGAGCCTTGTTACCGGCAAGTATTGTATAACTCCATCGTACTCTTAGAGGCTCAGTAGACACAATGTGGGTAGTGTACATATGTATTTTGGGTAAGTAATGGTACGGTTTGCAATTGTGATCCACGCTGGTAAATATTGTATGTATTCTGTAGGTATTTGGTATCATATGTTGGTAATGATAAAAAGTATAAATGAATCCAAGTTGTAAGTTTATTCTTAAGTCTAAATGGCTATTTCACATGAATAATGTATATTGAAATCACGGGGTAACGCGTGGGATAGGAAAGGCAATTCCAGGTCCGCTTTACCGGGGTCCTCCGGTTGAGTGCCGGTCGTGTCCCTCGGTTTTGGGGCGTGACAGCGCCGCAACTGGAGAACAATTGAAATAAGAAACTGTGAAAACCTCATTTGTGATTCGTTGTATCTCTGTGCAATATTTGCTTGGGTTCTTTGACTGCCTTCTATCTGTGCACTGTTTGATTTTACTTGGAGTAAAGTTTGTTCATACATACTAGTACTATTCCATGGTACTAACGTCTTTTTTGCCGGAGGTGCTACATATTTTATATGGTTGTAGGTGGTCCTATAGCAGGTAACTCCTTCCGCCGATAGGGTTGCCTTCTTTTCAACGCATCAGCAACTCGGGTTAGCCCCACTTCCTCTCGTGGCCGTGTGTAGTCTATGTTATTTTCTTTTGTATATTTTGTTCTTTTAAGGTATAGTCGGGGCCTTGTTGCCGGCAAATCTATATACTCTTCTCCGTATCTTTAGAGGCTCCATAGGCACTATGTGGGTTGTACAACATGTTTTGGGTAGTGATTGTATTTCCTCGTAATCGCGGTACCGTATCGAAAAATGTTGTATTTAGTTTATATGTTTTGGGATTATCAAATGTTGAATCTTTAAAAGAGGAAAAATGCATTTATGATGAAAATACATGTCTTGATTCTATTCTGCTATTTCATTAATAAAATGTTTATCATAAACGCGGGGCATTGCATTGGGTAGGAAAGGCAACCCAGGTCCGCTTGACCAGAATCATCCGGTTAGGCTCGGTTTTGGGGCGTGAAAAACTTGGTATATCAGTTCATCACATTCTTCATCTCTAAAACAAAAGTTCGTCCTCGAACGGATATAGAAAGGTACCTGGACCGGTTAAAAGTTATGGATATCTACTCTGCATGTACGACTCGAACTCCTACATGGCTGCCTTAAACATCTGATCTCTCCACTATACTCGAACTGAAGGATAAATCTTAGACCGCAACTGCGGACCTGCCGAGCTGGAATAGCCACCGACTCCTCCTCATAAGCCAAATCCCTATCCAATTGGACTGGGATAAAATCTAACACATGAGACAAATCACCATGATACTTTTGGAGCACGGACACATAGAATACTGGATGGACTACTAATAAGCTAGGTGGCAATACCAGCCTGTAGGCCACCTCACCCACTCTCTCAAGAATCTCAAAGGATCTGATATACCTACGGATCAACTTGCCATTCTTGTCGAACCTCATCACACCCTTCATGGGAGAAACTCAAAGCAACACCCTCTCTCCAACCATGAATGCAACATCACGAACTTTACGGTTGGCATAACTCTTATGCCTAGAATGAGTGGTGTGAAATCGATCCTGAATAATCTTGACCTTATCCAAGGCATCCTGAACCATATCGGTACCCAACAACCGATCCTCTCTGGGCTCGAACCATCCAAGTAGGGAATGGCATTGCTTCATGTATAATGCCTCATAGGGAGCCATCTTACGGCTAAACTGGTAGTTGTTGTTGTAGGCATACTCCGCAAGCGGAAAGAACTAATACCAAGAACCCTCAAAATCCATAACGCAAGCAAAAACATATCCTCCAATATCTGAATAATGTGATCGAACTGTCCGTCCATTTGGGGATGAAATGTTGTACTCAACCCGCGTGCCTAAATCATGTTGTACGACCTTTCAGAAGTGTGAGGTGAACTACGTACCTCGATCAAAAATGATAGAAATGGTCACACCATTTTTGCACCCTATTTTGCACTAGTCAAAACAAGAATCAACTTGTGGTTTCTCTAATTTTGATAAAAGAGAGTCGCTAACTAATATTTAAAGATATACTAAGGTACCTATTTAATTACTAAGTCACATTCTTTATTAGCCTACTAACAGGTGAGATTATGATTAAGGGTTCTTGTTCTTCTAAGGGGAAGGTGTTAGGCACCCTTTAAAACCTACTCGAGGTAGCTCCATAGGACTTAGACTAGACTTGAGATCAATTATTTGCACTATGATTCAACAAATATTAAAGGGTACGACATACTGTATACTTAAGGGAGAGTTTAATAAATGGAGCGTGATACCTTTAAAGGGATGAGAATTTATAAAGCAGTCTAAATATATCTTGATGGATATAATAGACATAGTTTTGTAATGTGTATGTAAATGATTTATATTTACAAAGCATGTGAAAAGAGGTTAATTTATGAAAACACTTGATTTAGAGAATGGGTGTTCATGTAACTCTAAGAGATGTTTGTAAAAAAGTGAACTTAAAATATACCTTGGATTATTAAATCTTTAATATTTGACTTGAGAAATGGTTTTGAAATTTTTGCTGGGCACCATCGCTTTGGTTTATTGAAAGAGTCGATTTTATAGCCTTGCAATTCAGATGTGATTTCCTTTTGAAAATGGGGGTGCTGTTTTTGCTAAGTCATTGGCTTCAAAATCTTGTTAATAAAAGTAGATGAGCGGAAACAGTATAAACAAGTGAAAGTAGTTAAATAAGGATTAATTACTAACTAATTCTTTTAGTCCTATGTTCTTTAGGGCATGCTTAAGTTTTATATGACATTAAAGCATAAAATAAAGTACGTGATTTAATATATGAATGTTATATACATATGAGATAGAACAATAATAAAGACATAACGAAATGCAACAAGCACTAGGCTAAACTAGTGAAGCTATAAACAATAATAAAGGAATTGAGGGAAAAAGAACTGGACTTTATTAATTGAGCCTCAAGAAGGCAAGCCCAACAGTAAAGAGATGGCAACGGATGAATTCAGACTCCCAATAATGCAGTAATACTGGGCTTGATCCTGAGTTCCTTAGGAACTTAATAGACCCAAACAAATGTAAATGTCCAAAAAAGGAGAAATTCATTAGCTACATATTCTATATGTTCAGTCAGGCATCAGCCATATAAACAAATGATAGAAGCAAAAATGTAACAAAATGTCAATACCATAATGCTATGAGAAAACTTATACTAATGTGGTGATTATACATGGAAAATAATTTATATTGAAAACCTTTCGTTGTCATTAAACACTAAACCCCTAGACAACCAAAAGTGTCAATGAATTAAGGGCTAAGGAGAGAGTTCTACTCAAGGTCGATGCCCCCTTTGAATCCCCGACACTTCAACGTTCCCAAGGGACTCAAGGCCTAGGGCAATGCTTGTCCCCGGGAGAGCAGCCCAACCTGCAGTTAAAATCCACTCTGAAATACCCCTAACCACTAAAAACTTACTTTTCCTTATGGGTTTAAGTGCCAATGAGGCCCTTTGAATGTTAACTAAACACTATAATATCTAGTATACTTTTCTCCTCACAGAATAACATAAGGACACACAAGCAATCCTTATGACTACATTTCTAATACCAAATGAGCACTACATCCATCAAGTAAATCTGAATGTCAGACTTCGAGCACATATAGGAGAGAAACAGAAACATCGTGGTATACAATTAAATGTCTAATACTGGGGAAATATATTCAAGGAAAGGTAAAGAATACAAAATACAAGTGTGCAGCAACCCAGAAAATGTTGATATTCCTGATAGACTAATTACATATTGATTAGACTAGGTCTTGCCACTGGCACATGCATGAGTTAATAACACTACTTAGAACCTTTTAAAAGAGCATCAGTAAAGGTTCAGACAAACAATTACAACTAACCACTTTTTCAGAAGTTATCAGAGATATCAGAAACATGATCAACTCTCTCAATATGACAACATGTTCACCAATTTGAACATGGGATTCCTAAGGTGCTCAACAAGACCACATTCACAACATTATTAACCTTCAATAAACTATTATGTACTGATAGTATCAATAAAGAACTTCTCATAAGATTTAAAGATTCGATTAAGTTCAGGTTGATAGTAAGGAAAGGACTGAGTACTATTTTAAAACAATGGCATAGAATCATGAAGACAAAATAGGGAAACATATAACATCAACTATGCACAAATACTTTAATGATTTTACAAAGGCAGGGTAAACTTTACAAAGCTAGCAATGCCATGAAGAGGTTAAAGACAAAGAAAGTGTTATGCCAAAATAAGTTCAACTTAGATATACAGACTGATATTTTATATCTAAACATGAGATAACTATGTTCGGATAACAAAAGTAACTATTCAACTGTAACCAACAAAAGCCATGACCTATTTATATGAAAATGGGTAACTTAACCTTAATAGAGTATGTACAGAAGGATTATTGGTATTCCTAAGAGTTCAAGTTAGTAAAACTATCTCATATATGTGTAGCCAATCAATCTAACATAAGATTATCATAATAAAGAAGACTCAAAGAGCTCATCTTAGAATTAACAGACACATATATAGAGAAAAAGAGCATTTAAAATACTTGCATTTCTCAGACGTCGGTTAAATGGTGAAGGGGTTTTCTATGAACTCTCAAGTATAGATAGGATGCAGGAAAATAGTGTATAGAGATGAAGATCATAATAAAGATCACAATAGAACTATTGACAAAAACCCTGAAGTTTGAACAAGCATTGGAGTCATTAGGGAACATTAAGGAAGTCTAATTATATTACATATCTGAAAGTTATTAAGGCTCATAAAAGAAACTTAATCATGTAGACTGTTTAGGCTCATAGGTGCAAGTCATTAAAGTCATGTAACAGTTTAGTCAATACCAATTAAAGAGATTATGATAACATGAGGAATGACCACAGATCAACAATGCTTTAACATGAATTGGGATAACACTTTATAGGCTAATGACAAACATAATAAGCTCATACAGCTAATAGAAAAACAACAACATATACATAGCATTCAAGCAAAACAATTGGAAGGGAAGATGGTGAAGGTACACTGACCTTTCTTAGGGCAGCAGACCAAAACTCGTTTCCCCGTTAGGATCCAAGAACTCAGAGACTTCAACCAAATGAATACCTCAGAGAAAAAATTTAGAATTCAAGTAAGAGATTAGTCAAAGAAATTCTACAACTACTATACTAACGTTTTCTTTTGCTAAGTGTTCATGGTGTATTCTTTTCAGTGTTAGGTGGTTGTCTAGATGATGCTAGGTGACAACATTGAAGGCCATATTTATAGTGCCGTTAAGGCTCTAGGGTCTCCACGGATTCAAAATCATGAGTGGAAAGTGATGAAAGATGTATGATGATAGTAAAATCGAGTGAAATTTCGAAGAGATAACGGGGAAAACATGGTCGAGTTTACCTGAGCATCGACTATTGAAGCTTTGGACCAATAATTAAACCCTAATATCCATAGGTCACTGAGTTTGACCTCTGGACATCGAATCCTGATGACGAACTCTGGGAACAACTGCATGCATGCTCCGATTTGACACAACACAAAAGAAATTCAGAGATTTGATGTAGCATTTTTGAGTCTAGGGTTTCAGTTTTGGGTATTTTGAATTTTGAGTGATCAGATAGGAAATAGCAAGTTGGATTCGCGAATTTTAGAAGGCAAAGAGTGGTTTCAGGTTCAGTCTTCGAGCTTAGGGTTTTAGATTAGGGTTCTTGAATTTCTGTGATGAAATTGGAAACTATCAGCAGGATTCGTGGATTCGCAGGGACAGAAGGGATGATTTAGAGTGGTTTCAAGTGACATTGCACAAAATTGTGCAAGGTTTTGGGAGATTGATGGTTGACGGATATGAGAAAAAAGAGAGGAAATTAAATGAGGGTGGCCAGATCTTTTGGAGAATGATTAGGGTTTGGGGGAATATGGGTCTGTCTCTAGGTTATTGACGAGAGATAGAACTTGGGCCGTTGGATCTGATGATCAATGGTCCTGATAATTTGATCATTTAGGATTTTTAGGGGGGGGGGGATCTTTGGTGACTGTTAGATGATGAAATTTTGGACGGTGGGGATGAGACCTCTAGGATGGGTGTTTAAATATAACATACCGTTTGATATTACATGTGAGTTGTCGAACAAATGGACCATCGGCTCAGATACAAGTGTGTTTGCTTTGTGTGTGGTGAGAGAGAATGATGTGGCGTGAGCTCATTGGATCAAAGAGAGTGGCCTGGATTGCTACGTTTGAATGGAGATAGGGTGTTTGCACTGGGTATTTCCGTTTGGGCTTGGTAATTGGGCTAAAAATAATTTAAGAGATGGTCACTTTGCCTTTAATTGAGAATTGCAATTGTAACCTTTGTCTTTTAATCCCTTTTTGAAATTAATTTCAATAAGCGTACTAATTTCCAATAAAATGTTGTAAAAATTAGAACTACTAAATATATTAATTAATTATTTATAAAAATACATTGCTTTTAAGTTATAAAACTAATTTCGAATTATTAACCTTGTAACAACACGACCGGTCGTTTTGAGCTCTAGCGCATCGTTCAGCAGTTTGAGGCCATGAGCAACTTCATTTCAGGTATTATGACTCGTAGGCGTGGTCCAAGTTGAATTTCGGGAAGTTCTGAGTCAAATTGGAAGGAAATTCTTATTTTGGAAGCCTTAAGTTGGAAGCATTGACTAAGCTTGGAATTTTGAGAAAACAACCTCGAATCAGAATTTGAAGGTTTCAGTAGGTTCGTATGATGATTTCGGACTTGGGCGTATGTTCGGATCGGGAGTCGGATAACCCAGGAGCATTTCGGCACATATTATGGAAGATAGCATTTTAGAAGAATTTCATATGTCTGGGTTGAAGTGCATTTCAGTGATATTGATGTCCGTTTGGAATTTCGAATGTGGGAACAGCTACGTAAGGTTATTCTGTAGTTGGGATCGCGATCGGAAGTGAAGGATGTCCGTAGGTTATTTTGAAGTCATTTGGTTAAAGATAAAAATTTTAAGGTTTTGAGAAAATCCGACAGGAATTGGAAATTTTGATATCGGGGTCAGAATGCGATTCCGGAAGTTGGAGCAGGTCTGTAATGTCGAATATGACTTGTGTGCAAAATTTGGGTTCAATCGGACGTGATTTGATATGTTTCGGCATCGAATGTAGAAGTTTGAAATTTCAAAGTTCATAAAATTTGAATTTGACCGCAATTCGTGATTTCGGCGTTGTTTGATGTGATTTGAGGCCTCGAGCAAGTCCGTGGGATGTTATGGGACTGAATCATGTGATTGGACAGGGTCCCGGGGGCTTCGGGTGTGTTTCTGGGTTAATTCAGACCATTTTTCTCTATTTTGCTATTGCTGTCTTCTGATGTATCTGGTATGCTTCACGATCGCGGTCCCTCGTGTGCGATCACGAAGAAGGAAATTGGAGGGCTGCTGGATTGTCTTGTGTGTTCGCGTTGAAGGGAGTGCGAACGCGGTGTCTTGGTTTGTTATATCTACGCGAACGCGGGGGCAGGTGTGTGAACGCGTAGAGGAAAGGGGAGCTGGGGGCCGTTTGGCCTGTGCGAACGTGATGGTGGTCATGCGAACACGGAGGGTCAGGGAAGTTGCCCTTCACGAATGCGTTCAAGGAGTCGAACGCAGAGAAGAAAAATTGGGCATGGGTAGATTATATTAAGTGCGGGATTTTTGCCATTTCTTCATTCTTTCACTTGGTGTGGGCGATTTTTGGAGAGCTTCAAGAGGGGAATTTCGTCATCTATGTCAAGGTAAGATGTTTCTAGTCATTCCAAGTTAAATACAAGGTTTGTGCATGGATTTGAACATGAAAAATTGATGAAAAATTGGGATTTTTTAAGAAAACCGAGAAATTTGTATTTTGGATTTTTACCACGTATTTGAGTATGGAAATTAGAGTAAACTTAAAATGAAGCTATTGTTATTCTAAGTCAAGTTAAGGATAAATAATGAAGAAGATAGATTGGTTGGCTGTGGTTGAAATGGCACATGTACGGCAATGATCAGTTCCTTCAGTGTGATTAAATTATGCATGTGGTTTGTGCCGGTGTGCGCGAGGCTTGTCGGATGCCATAATAGATCGTAATTGGAAGCATTCAAGTATTATGGCTTGTCAAGTGTAGGCGGATTCCCGGAAGTATTAAGGTGATATAGGCTATCTCTTAAGGATTTGCATGTATTGTGATTGTGAGAATTCACTTGTGTGTTGTTATGGTTATCTTGAGTTGAGATATGTAAAAGGCTTTTATATGAAGTGGTGTTCACCCTATTAGTGGTTCAAGAGTTATGATGGAATTTCTGCGCCATTCCATATTGGCATGTCAGGTGCAGTAAGCCGTAGGGAAATAGAAGTAAGGATCGAGATTGCGGCTCGGTGTTAACAAGGATGTCATGAGCTCAGATGAATGAGGAAAAGGGATTTGAATGTTTAGAGTAAGATGGTGTTGTCTTCAATATCACCTAAGATCGGTGTTTGATGAAAAAAAGAGCTTTGCATCCTAGTTATGGGTTCTTGATTTGCTTTACAGCGTAGTGTAGTCGGTGGTGTGAATATGCAGACTTGATACATGTGTGGAAGGATGAGGGACCATGACCACGAGAATATTGTATGAGTGTGGCATATGGTCACTCGATGGATTAAGGATTTAGATTGAGTATAAGGAAGTGCAATATTGCTTATTTGAGAAGTTATGCCTGGAAGGCGTTCAGTTCATTTGGTTATGGATTGTGGGGTGTCTGTCCCGGTTGTGATGGTTGTTCTTGCGTCTTATGAGAGGAAGTGGGTTATTATGGACCCAAGTAAAGCTATTAGCCTAGTATAGTGTGAGTAGAATCGGCCTGAAGTGTGTGAATGGATTTAAACAGGATTGTGGGCTTCATGTGAGTCAAATGTGTTCATTTCAGTATAGCGCTCCTCAAGGAGGGGTGTTGGAATATCAGATATGGTTCCGTCTTCGTCCAATCCATATAATATTATGATTGTGTCGTGTGAGTTGTGAAACGACTTGATAATCTCTATGTGTTGAGTCTCCGAGTAGTGGTGACATTATGTGAGAAGGAGAGCTCTCGAGATTCATAGTATATATATATATATATAC
>ML259865.1:676-31692 GCA_005239495.1 Nicotiana undulata | reverse complement strand
ATATATATATATATATATATATATATATCGCACCTCAGCTGAGCTTGAGTTTTGTAGCATATGGCTCCAACAGTCTCCCCAGAGTGGTATTATGCACTTAGCGTGCTTGTGACCAATATTCATTAATTTGTAATAGTGAGCAATTCAGCTCCGTGTGTATCTCCTTATGTGAGTTTCATGATATGATCGAGTCGCACGCCGCCACGGGTATACTATTTGAATCAGGTTGCATGCCGCATCAATGTGATGATGAGTACGGTTCCCTATAATTATTTTCTTGTGTTTTACTTCCTATTTTTTTGAGCAAAGTTCATATGAGTTGGGGGAGTCGAGTAGTCCCTTCCTGAGTCATTTCCTTATGTAACATGTTCGAGTTGTTGCCTATTGGCGCGTTGTCGCATCGTGCGATACTGATGGTCATGTTTGCGAGTGATTTGTTGACTGAGCAGTTCATACTGGGTGAGATGAGATTTATGGATTCAGGGATTGGTGCGATAAGATTATGTGAAGTATATCACAGGACAATTACCATTATTCGGTTCGTAATGAGATGATGATTTTAGTTAAGGCAAAATAAAAAATTCAATGTTTGGTTAACTCTGCAGTTGGTTAGAAATTTCTACACATCTCCTCCATTGTGGTGGTATCATCGGCATTATAGCAGGATGTGTATATATATATCATAAGGTGCATCAGGAGCATCAGAGTCGTCGAGTTTTGGCTATTAAGGTTTAGGGAATGTCATTGTGGATAGATGATGAATTATGTGGTGAATGGCAGTAATTCAGCTAAGGTACGCAGCCATGTTCTGGTACCTCGTTTGGTAGTTGATACGGTGATCACATAGTGGAAACAGGCCTGGCAGAGGATTTCGGATGTTGCAAACCTGGTTCTAAGGCCAATTTGCCTAAATAAAGGAGGATATCTTGAGAATTGTTCAAGCTAGTGTACTCAACTAGGTTGTGGTAGCACAAGCAAGTTCACGAGGTGTTAAACAGTGATTTCAGACAACTCCAGAGCAGTTCTTAGCACATTCGAGGACGAACGTCTATTTAAGCGGGAGAGAATGTAACGACCCGACCGGTCGTTTTGAGATCTAGCGCATCGTTCAGCGGTTTGAGGCCATGAGCAACTTCATTTCAGGTATTATGACTCGTAGGCGTGGTCGGAGTTGAATTTCGGGAAGTTCGGAGTCAAATTGGAAGGAAAATTCTCATTTCGGAAGCCTTAAGTTGGAATCATTGACTAAGATTGGAATTTTAAGTAAACAAACCTCCGAATTAGGATTTGAAGGTTCCAGCAGGTTCGTATGATGATTTTAGACTTGGGCGTATGTTCCGATCGGGAGTCGGATAACCCGGGAGCATTTCAGTGCATATTATGGAAGATAGCATTTTAGAAGAATTTCATAAGTCTGGGTTGAAGTGCATTTCAGTGATATTGATGTCCGTTTGGAATTCCGAGTCTGGAATAGCTCCGTAAGGTTATTCTGGAGTTGGGAGCGCGATCGGAAGTGAATTCGGATGTCCTTAGGTTATTTTGAAGTCATTTGGCTAAAGATAGAAATTTGAAGGTTTTGAGAAAATCCGACGGAAATTGGAAATTTTGATGTTGGGGTCGGAATGCGATTCCAGAAGTTGGAGCAGGTCTGTAATGTTGAATATGACTTGTGTGTAAAATTTGGGGTCAATCAGACGTGATTTGATACGTTTCTTCATCGAATGTAGAAGTTTGAAATTTCAAAGTTCATAAAGTTTGAACTTGAGTGTGATTCATGATTTCGGCGTTGTTTGATGTGATTTGAGGCCTCGAGCAACTCCGTGAGATGTTATGAGACTGATTCGTGTGATTGGACGGGTCACGGGGGCCTCGAGTGTGCTTCAAGGTGAATTCAGACAATTTTTCTCTGTTTTGCTGTTGTTGTCTTCTGACGTATTTGGTGTGCTTTGCGATCGCATTCCGTCGTGTGCGATCGCGAAGAAGGAAATTGGAGGGCTGCTGGATTGGCTTGTGCATTCGCGGTGAAGGGAGTGCGAACGCGGTGGCTTGGGTTGTCATCTCTACGCGAACACGAGGTCAGGATTGTGAACGCGTAGAGGAAAGGGGAGCTGGGGGCCTGGGGGCCATTTGGCCTGTGCGAATGCGATGGTGGCCATGCGAACGCGGAGGGTCAGGGCAGTTGACCTTCGCGAACGCGTTCAAGGCGCTGCGAACACAGAGAAGAAAAATTGGGCCTGGGCAGATTATATTAAGTGCGGGATTTTGGCCATTTCTTCATTCTTTCACTTGGTGTGGGCGATTTTTTGAGAGCTTCAAGAGGGGAATTTCGTCATCTATGTCAAGGTAAGTTGTTTCTACTCATTCAAAGTTAAATACAAGGTCTATGCATGGATTTGAGCATGAAAAATTGAGGAAAAATTGGGAATTTTGAAGAAAACCTAGAAATTTGTATTTTGAAAATTTACCACAAATTTGAGCATGGAAATTAGACTAAATTGTATATTTGAGTTAGTAAGACTATGGGTAGAGTTTATCTTTGAGAAATTTTAGAATCCGGGCTCGTGGGCCTGAGAGCATTTTGGTAAATTCTTCGAAGGGAGTTGGGAATTTATATAATTTGAATTGTTAACAAATACTAAAGTATATTTTCATTGGCCGTTATTTGGATAGTTTGGGAGTGTTGTGCATCAATTGGAGTCGTCGGGAGGGCTTGGAAGCCGGTTATGGAATTTCAGAGTGAGGTAAGTCTCCTTTCTAACTTTGTGAGGGGGAATTGTCCCCATAGGTTAACCAGTTAAATGTGTGCCACTATTTGCTTTGGTTGCGTACGTACGAGGTGACGGGAGTCTGTGCGTAGCTACTAATATGCTTGCTTCCGGGTAGTCTAGGACCCACTAGCATGCCTTACGTGTTGTACATGTGATCCTTCCAATAATATTAGACTAATAATGCTATTTAATTGGCAATTTATCCTCTAAGAAGGCTAGAGTGTACCTTTCTTAATCATTTATAAAGAGAATTGATTTCTCCATGAATAATTGTGTTTATGATAAGGTTATATTATTGAATATTATGAAATTTGGCAAATAAATTTTCAAAACAAAGATTTAAATTCTAATTTTCGTGTTCCTTGAAGAGAATTTTACTACTTTCCTGGGTAACTGTTTACTTGATAAAAATGTTGACTTATTGTGTGAATATGTGTATCTATGGGTGCCTGAGTCGCATGTATGATTCGCGAGCAAGATAACCCTATATTTATGTGTAACCGTGTCGCATGATCGATTCGCGAGCGAGGCAGATAGATGCATCTATGGTTCGAGCCGTTCGATCCTCGGCAGTGCACAATTAATTATTGGTTGTCCACGCCGTTCGACCCTCGACATTTTCTTGCGCATGATTATTGCTGCATACTTCCTGTAATTATTACTGTTTATCGGCCTAAGAAGTTTAAATTTCCAACTGAAAGACGAAGGTTTAATGTGTTAAATGTGAAAGAAGTTGATATTTTTTATCCTTGATTATTATTAAACTGCCTATGATACTCATGCTTAGCATCTCACTTAATTATACTAAAAGGACCTATAGCAAGTGTAAATTCGACCTCTCGTCACTACCTCTCTGAGGTTAGGTGGGATACTTACTGAGTACACATTGTGTTCGTACTCATGCTACACTTGCTGTGTATTTTTATTGCACAGTTACTTTCACGGAGATGTGGCCAGCATTGGAGACTTAGGTGAGTTGCGTGATCCGGAGACGACCCGCAGCCAACAGAGTCTCCCTCATATTGTATTTATTGTTATTTCAAATTCCTTGTCCATTGGTATTATGGATAAGCTCTATTGTATTTGTAAAGAAATTCTTAGAAATTGCTCATGTACTTGTGTCACCGGGTTCTGGAAGGAATTTGAGATTTACTTTAATGAATTGAATTGATTACGTGTCGTATTTACTTAATAAATTTTATTCGCTCATTGGGTTGCAAATGAAAGGTAACGATTTCGAAAATGTTAAAACAAGAATTTAACTCAACTATTTAATAATTGGCTTGCCTGATAGTGGTGTCCGGCGCCTTTACTACCTTATGGATTTTGGGTCGTGACAACATGATATCAGAGCTCTAGGTTCCCTTAGGTTTCACGAGTTATGAGCAAGTCTAGTAGATTCTTGCAGATCGGTACAGAGACGTCTTTACTTATCTTCGAGAGGCTACAGGGCTGTTAGGAGTACTTCCCTTCTTGATTCCTCATCGTGCAATTTGATTTCTGTAATGCTTATGCCTATGTTTCTTCCTACTCAATCTTACTCGTCGCGAAGCACTTACTATGAACAAGGAATTTGAGGAATTGAAATGGTGCTACGGATAGGGTGCGTGATGTTTTCCATGCGTAATTGGTTGGGGTTGTTGTTGTTGCCCTGCAGAAGGATAATATGTTGTTTCAGCTCAGTAGCTGTGTTTCTGAGAGCCTTGAGGCTATGCTCAGGTAGTGATGATGCTTATGATTGGTTATCGCATGATGTAGGTGTGATGGTAGGATGCTTGCCCATATGTAGGGGCAATGAATGACTTGAAGGGAGGTCTTCTCAGAGCGTGATTCTGAGATTTCAGCATTTTAGTTCTGGCGGAGGAAAGGCAATTGAACTATAAATGGTCAGGTTTTGGATTGATAAAGTAGTAAGACTTGGTGTTTTCAAGTGAGGTGGAATATTCACATGTGACATGATATCATCGCCATTGATCGAATGGAATGTGTTAAGTTTGTTAGTTCTATGGTTTCTTCGGTTGCATGGGGTCAGAGTATTATGATGAAGTATTGAACAAGCGGTTGCAAGAGACCGTGAGGTGCGGTGGTTTATACTGGATAAGTATTAATAATGAAGGCATCTCAAGAAAGATGATCTTCGGAGTGTTTGAAGTCGTGGTGAACTGCTGGTTTAAGAGCTACCGAGAATGATATTGAATTGAGGCAGCAATTGGGCAGCATACGATGAAGGAAGATATGTGAGAAGTGCTAGGCGATGGTTCCATTTCTAGGAGGCCAGGTGTAAGAAGAGAAAGTCGAGAAGTCATATAGAGGGGGAGTTTGACCAAAGTGGGAGGGCGGCATCATACTGGTGAATGAGAATATATTGTAGGGCATTTAGTAGATGTCCATGAGGAGCGGACATATTGGTACAATTGGTGAAAGAGAACATTCTTAGGATGGGGTATTGATGTTGTAGAGAGTGTGCAGTGCAACGTCGTTGAAAGGTGTCAATTGGTGATTTCCACAGGTGCGTTATCTTCTGTGAGTAGGTTAACGGTTGTGTGGTTGGCAAGTTTCTGCGAGGGATTCTAATGGCTATTCGATAGGAGGCCGAATATATGAGTGAGGTTAGAGAATATGAGTATTTAGGAAGTGCTAACACGAGAATTTAGAAGAATTTGACGGGTTGGTTGAGCAAGGTCATGCCAACAATGAAGAAAGAACTTTTGTGGGTTCCAGAGTGGTGCAGGAGTAGCTTCAGGCTAAGTGTGAGAGTCCCACCGCCTGCAATTGGGTTGCAAGATCATCTTCTCATGGGGGTTGCGGATTGTCAGCGTATTGGCAAGTTATTTCAGCAAAGGGGAAAGGAAACAAATGGTAATTGTGCACGAGATTTGATAAATGTGTGCAAAAGTTGGCCCTGTTGGACCAGGGTTAGGCATAGGCGAGTTGTTAGGGTAGTGACTCAATCACGTGCTTCATTGAAAAAGGTGTTCATCTGTTAGAAGAGCCTTGGAATTGATTATATTCGGGGCCAAGTCTTAGTGGGTGACTCTAAATAGAGGTCCTAATGAATCCGACAGTTAAGAATGCGGTGCTTAAGGATTTCAAGCATGCGACATGGTTAAGGATTTAGCTTTTGCAGCAGATCGTGATAGGAGGCTCGGAGTGTTCCATGTACCTTCGGCTTGCGATGCAGCATTTGAGGGTATGAGATGACCCGCGGGATTTGAGACATCATGGTCTTGTGAGATAAGGTCACTCAAGAGAAGTGTGGATCTGGGTTCACAATGTTTTGGATGAAGTTATTGTTATTCTAAGTCAAGTTAAGGATAAATAAGAAGAAGATAGGTTGGTTGGCCATGGTAGAAATGGCACATGTACGGTAGTAATCAGTTCGTTCAGTGTGATTAAATTATGCATGTTATTTTTGCCCGTGTGCGCGAGGCTTGTCGGCCACCGTAATAGATCGTAATTGGAAGCATTCAAGTATTATGGCTTGTAAAGTGTAGGCGAATTCCCAGAAAGATTAAGGTGAGATAGGCTATCTGTTAAGGATTTGCATGAATTGTGATTGTGAGAGTTCACTTTTGTGTTGTTATGATTCTCTTGAGTTGAGATAAGTAAAAGGTTTCTATATGAAGTGGTGTTCACCCTATTAGTGGTTCAAGAGTTATGATGGAATTCCTGCGCTATTCCATATTGGCATGTAAGGTGCAGTAAGCCGTAGGGAACTGGAAGTAAGGATTGAGATTGCGGCTCGGTGTTAACAAGGATGTCATGAGCTCAGATGAGCGAGAAAAAGGGATTTGAATGTATAGAGTAAGCTGGTGTTGTCTTCAGTATCACCTAAGATCGGTGTTTGATGAAAAAAAGAGTTTTGCTTCCTAGTCATGGGTTCTTGATTTGCTTTACACCGTAGTGTAGTCGGTAGTGTGAATATGCAGACTTGATACCTGTGTGGAAGGACGAGGAAGCATGACCACGGGAAGATCGTATGAGTGTGGCATGTGGTCACTTGAAGGATTAAGGATTTAGACCGAGTATAAGGAAGTGCAATATTTCTTATTTGAGAAGTTATGCCTTGAAGGGGTTCGGTTCATTTGGTTATGGATTGTGGGGTGTCTGTCCCGGCTGTGATGGTTGTTCTTGCTTGTTATGGGAGGAAGTGGGTTATTATGAACCCAAGTAAAGCTATTAGCCTAGTGTGGTGTGAGCAGAATCAGCCTGAAGTGTGTGATTGGATTTAAACCGGATTGTGGGCTTCATATGAGTCAGATGTGTTCATTTCAGTATAGCGCCCCTCAAGGACGGGTGTTGGAATATCAGATGTGGTTCCGTCTTCGTCCAATCCATATAATATTATGATTGTGCCGTGTTAGTTTTGAAATGGCTTGATAATCTCTATGTGTTTAGTCTCCGAGTAGTGGTGACAATATGTGAGCAGGAGAGCTCTCGATATTCAGAGTATATATATATCGCACCTCAGCTGAGCTTGAGTTTTGTAGCATATGGCTCTAATAGTCTCCCCGGGGTGGTATTATGAACTTAGCGTTCTTGAGACCAATATTTAGTAATTTGTAACAGTGAGCAATTCAACTCCGTGTGTATCTTCTTATATGAGTTTCATGATAGGATCGGGTGGCACGCCGCCATGGGTATACTGTTTGAATCAGATTGCACGCCGCATCAGTGTGATGATGAGTACGGTTCCCTATAATTATTTACTTGTGTATTACTTCCTATTTTACTGAGGAAAGTTCATATTAGTTGCGTGAGTTGAGTAGACCCTTCTTGAGTCATTTCATTATGTATCATGTTCGAGTTGTGGCCTATTGGCGCGTTGTGGCATCATGTGAGACTGATGGTCATGTTTGGGAGTGATTTGTTGACTGAGTAGTTCATACTAGGTGAGACGATATTTATGGATTCAGGGATCGGTGCGATAAGACTATGTGAAGTATATCATAGGACAATTACAATTATTCGGTTCATAATGAGATGATGATTTTAGTTAAGGAAAAAAAAATTCAATGTTTGCTTAACTCTGCAGTTGGTTAGAAATTTCTACACATCTCCTCTGTTGTGGTGGTATCGTCGGCATTATAGCAAGATGTGTATATTTATATCATAAGGTGCATCAGAGTCGTGGAGTTTTGGCTATTAAGGTTCATGGAATGTCATTGTGGATAGATGAAGAATTATGTGGTGCATGGTGGTAATTCAGCTAAGGTACGCAACCATGTTCTGGTACCTCGTGTGGTAGTTGATACGGTGATCACATATTGAAAACAGGCCTGGTAGAGGATTTCAGATGTTGAAAACCTGGTTTTAAGGCCCATTTGCCTAAATAAAGGAGGATATCTTTAGAATTGTTTGAGCAAGTGTACTCAACTGGGTTGTGGTAGCACAGGCAAGTGCACGAGGTGTTAAACAGTGATTTCAGACAACTCCAGAGCAGTTCTTAGCACGTTCGAGGAAGAACGTCTATTTAAGCGGGAGAGAATGTAACGACCCGACCGGTCGTTTTGAGATCTAGCGCATCGTTCAGCGGTTTGAGGCCATGAGCAGCTTCATTTCAGATATTATGACTCATAGGCGTGGTCAGAGTTGAATTTCGGGAAGTTCGGAGTCAAATTGGAAGGAACATTCTCATTTCGGAAGCCTTAAGTTGGAATCATTGACTAAGATTGGAATTTTGAGTAAGCAACCTCCGAATCAGGATATGAAAGTTCCAGAAGGTACGTATGATGATTTCATACTTGGGCGTATGTTCGGATTGGGAGTCGGATAACCCGAGAGGGTTTCGGCGCATATTATTGAAGATAACATTTTGGAAGAATTTCATAAGTCTGGGTTGCATTTCAGTGATTTTGATGTCCGATTGGAATTTCAAGTCTGGGAATAGCTCCTTAAGGTGATTCATAGTTGGGAGCGTGATCAGAAGTTAATACGGATGTCCGTAGGTTATTTTGAAGTCATTTGGCTAAAGATAGAAATTTGAAGGTTTTGAGAAAATCTGATCGGAATTGGAAATTTGATATCGGGGTCGGAATGCGATTCCGGAAGTTGGAGCACGTCTGTAATGTCGAATATTACTTGTGTGCAAGATTTTGGGTCAATCGGACGTGATTTGATAGGTTTTGGCATCTAATGTAGAAGTTTGTAATTTCAAAGTTCATAAAGTTTGAATTTGATTACGATTCGTGATTTCGGAGATGTTTGATGTGATTTGAGGCCTAGAGCAAGTCCGTGGGATTTTATGGGACTGATTCGTGTGATTGGATGGGGTCCAGGGGGCCTCGAGTGTGTTACGGGGTTAATTCATACCATTTTTCTCTGTTTTGATGTTGCTATCTTCTGATGTATATGGTGTGCTTTGCGATCGCGGTCCCTCGTGTGCGATCGCGAAGAAGGAAATTGGAGGTCTGTTGGATTGTCTTGTACGTTCGCGGTGGCTCGGGTTGTTTATCTCCACGCGAACGCGGGGTCAGGTGTGTGAACGCGTAGATGAAAGGGGAGCTAGGGGCTTGGGGGGAGCGTTTAGCCTGTGCGAACGCGATGGTGGCCATGCGAACACGGAGGGTCAACGCAATTTCCATTCGCGAACGCGTTCAAGGCGTCGTGAATGCAAAAAGAAAAATTGGGCCTGGGCAGACTATATTAAGTGTGGGATTTTGGCCATTTCTTCATTCTTTCACTCGATGTGGGTGATTTTTGGAGAGCTTCAAGAGGGGAATTTCGTCATCTATGTCAAGGTAAGTTGTTTCTACTCATTCCAAGTTAAATACAAGGATTATGCATGGATTTGAACATGAAAAATTGAGAAAAAATTGGGAATTTTGAGGAAAACCTAGAAATTTGTATTTTGGATTTTTATCACGAATTTGAGCATGGAAATTAGAGTAAATTGTATATTTGAGCTAGTAAGACTATGGCTAGAGTTTATCTTCGAGAAATTTCGGAATACGGGCGCGTGGGCCCCAAGGCATTTTGGTCAATACTAGAGTATATTTTCATTGGTTTGCCGTTATTTGGATAGTTTTGGGGCGTTGTGCATCAATTGGAGTCGTCGGGAGGGCTTGGAAGACGGTTATGGAATTTCGGAGCGAGGTAAGTCTCCTTTCTAACTTTGTGAGGGGGAATTGTCTCCATAGGTGAACTAATGAAATGTGTGCCACTATTTTCGGGGTCTACGTATGTACGAGGTGACGAGAGTCCGTGCGTAGCTACTAATATGCTTGTGCCCGGGTAGTGTAGGATCCACTAGCATGTCTTACGTGTTGTACATGTGATCCTGCCAATAATATTAGACTAATAATGCTATTTAATTGGTAATTTATCCCCTAAGAAGGCTATAGTGTACCTTTTTAATCATTTATAAAGAAAATTGATTTCTCCGTGAATAATTGTGTTCTTAATAAGGTTATTGTTACATCCCGCATTTTCGTACGAAAAAGTTTTGTTGTAAGTTAATCGACGTAAGTTCGTGAATGAGATTATTGTGAGGTTATATGTATTGTACTATTTCAAACAAGTGATAAGTAAATTCATGGAAATGATAGGGTGAGAGAATCAAAGAAAATGAATTTCATTGAAATCTGACATTTTGGGGTAAAATACGGTCCAAGCTATAATACCCCGTATTTATGTACTAGTGCCATACAAGATACCACATGGCCATAATGGAAAGGTGTGCAAAGTGTATTAAAAGTGAATAGTATTTTATGTGATTTGAGATAACTCCTAATTATACGGTAATTGATTAATTACCAGGTAACATAACATTACCTAATTACCTAATAAGTGGGTAAAGATTAAACGTTCCCTGCCCCTTCCCAACGTGGCAACAAGTTACCCAAGTTGTATGACTCTTAAATTTGATGGATTATGTGGCTAAGGTTAAGGATTCAAGGTCATGTGGTTAAGCCACGTAAGATTCTCAACCTTAAAAAAAGTTTTAAAACTCTACGTTCTCAATATTTTGCATTGCAAATTTAGTTGCAAATGAAGATGATTTCCTAATATGTAGTTGGTTACAATGATTTAGGGATTTAGTAATATAGTTTCAGAAGTTCATATCTGACAATACTACTTTTTCTTTTCAATATTAAATCTAAACACACAGTTGTTTTCGACAGCCAAACCTAAAATCATTTGTTTCCAAAATAAATTCCTAGACCGTACCAAAAGAAGAATGTTGGTTTGGAGAATTTTCATTGTTTTTGTACAATTCGTTTGGAAAAAGCAGCTTTCCTATAGTATATCACAAATCGTTCAAACCACTTTAGAGTTGGATCAGCAACGTTGTTGTTGATTAACAAGTTTAATGCAACCGATATCGTTCAATGGAGTGAGTATCGGTCGGATAAGAGATAATGTGCTATGATATCAAGAGTATCATACAAGTTTTTCCCCTTCTTCGATCCGACATTACGTGATTTGTCGCAATTGACGTGTGTTAGGGGGATTGTCAACAGAATCAGCTCAGGTATGTTAAGGCTAAGCCCTTCTTTCATTTTTGCATGATGCAGTAATTACATGAGTTTGATAACGAGGTATATAGAAAAATTCATATTCCTTAATCTTATGTACATTTCCTAGTCTCATAAGTTACAATATTCTCCCTTATCGGGACTTCATATTCAATTGAGTATTGTCTTCTTCCAGTCAAGAGAGCAGAGAATCTATATATACACTATTACATTATTTTCATTATAATCGAGCTATAATCGATGGGCAGGCCCCTATTGGGAAACCTCTGATCAGATGGTAAGTTATATACTGAACCTACTGTGGCCGAGCGCCTATGAGTGAGCCCAGTTGGTCGAGATACAGAGCCTAGTATGGCCGAGCTCCTATCAGCGAGCCTACTACGGCAGAGCAGTTATATATATATATTTACCGAGCGTTATAGGGACAGACAACTATTTTATTTATTATATTGAGAGAATTGAGTCAGTCAGGTAAGCATATCATCTGATTTTCATTGACTTCCAGCTACATGGAGTTATTATATTATCAGTTCAGTTTCAGCTTTCAGTACACTGCCTTACATACTCGGTACATTATTCGTACTGACGTTCCTTTTGCCTGGGGACGCTGCATTTCATGCCCGCAGGTCCGGATAGACAAGCCGAGAGCCCTCCAAGTAGGCTATCAGCTCAGTGAAAGATGTTGGTGCGCTCTATTTGCTCCGGAGTTGCTTATTTGGTCTGTATAATTAGGACATGTATTGATTGGTATGGCGGGGCTCAATCCCGACCTTTATGATACTTATGTACTCTTAGAGGCTTGTAGACAGATGTCATGTATACAAATACTTGTATGGACTTGTCGGCCTATGTTTAGAATATATAAATGATTATGTTGGCCTATTAGGACCGTATGTCACGAGTATATGATGATGTAATGAGAAATATACGTTACATTGGTACCCAGTTGAGTAAGGTACCGGGTGCCCGTCGCGGCCCATCAGTTTGGGTCGTGACAAAAGTGGTATCAGAGCAGTTCTGTCCCAGGGAGTCTACAAGCCGTGTCTAGTAGACTCTTGTTTATGGGTGTGTCGTGCACCACACTTATAAGCAGGAGGCTACATGACATTTAGGACTGTCACTCTTCCTTCTTACCCTAGATCGTGTGGTAGAGCTCTGTTGTGAGAATTCTAATTCCTAAATTCGATTTTATTCGTAACACGACAATACCTATATTTAGAAAGACAATCAATAAGAGATATAGATGTGGAAGGGTTGAGTTAGAAGAACTCGATTTTGCATCTTGCTTATGATGAGTAAATGTGGGGTCTTCAGTAGATTATGCGTGTACAAAAAGGTGTAAGGTTCTTCATAAGAAGTTTAAAGGAAAGAATACTTATCCACTCTTACGTTAAAAAAGAATAACATGATCAGAAGTTAGACACGAGTTTCAGCAAGTAAAAGAAGCAAGGTGAAGAAGGGTGTGAGGTACCTAGTTAATAAGATTACCCTTATTTACCATTCAGGAAGGGAGATATAACAATTTTGAGCTACCTTCAATAGTGACAGATGTATGTATAATCGGCCACACCAATATCATTTATGCCAAATGGGAGATAACAGACATAGTTTAAGAAAAAGACGCGTTATCAAGGTCCGACTGGGGATAGAATGACCCAAAATAGTGGATGGATTGGTAGAGTTAGTTGCCATTTCCGAAAGATAGTACAAACATGGCAATGGATCTCATTCGGAAACAACTCGATGGTGCACCCTAAAATAGGTACCGGAATCCTTGAAGGGATAAATATTACCTTAGTAAGGCTCCCGTCCCTAGTAGAGAAAGAATGTTAGGCAACCTAAAGATCCAGTAGATGGAGCAAGAGGAGCTAAAAGCAAAGGAATGTTTTGTTCGAGTTACCAAGAATAAAGTGATAAACATAAATGTTAGTGGGAAATAAGAAGAGAGCTAATGAAGTATTATGAGTAAGGCATGATACATGGATGACGAAGGAAGATTAAGAAGATGACAATTTTACAGGATCTATATTCAAGTAAAGGAGAAGACGAGAGGTTACATGCCTTGAAACAACAAAAAGAGTATATGCCATAAAGTCATATCCTCAATTCAAGAAATACGTTTGTGACTCCAGCGCGACTACCAAAAGGAAAATTTGGACACAGAGTAATAGAAATCAGTATGGTCTGGTGAACAAGATAAACTAAACATGAATTAGGGACTGATTGATTTGATAATGGTCGACATCATGAGAATTTCAGATTTAGTTCTGGCGATAATAGAATGGATAACAGAAGAAGTTTTATGAGAGATTCAGAGAATGGTCATTCAGGAAGACACTTCCCTAAAGCAAGCAATATGAGCAAAGTTAAGCTTAAGGGACTATATGTGCTAGTTACACTAAGTGTCACCCTCACAAGTAAGGAAATTTGGTATCCTTGGTACAGAAGGATTACCGCCATGCGAGTAAAGGTCACCAATAATGTGAAAAGACGACAGAGATAAAAGGGTAAAACATCTATGCGAAGATCATCGTAGCGCTAAATCTTAGTACTCCCCTAAAGGGGGGAATATGGAGTGATGTGGCGTTAAATTTTAATTAAGTGGTTCTAGTGACTATGGAATGGTAAAGGAAGAATGCGATACAAATTAAAAAGGAATGATATGGCACTTATCCAAATCCTACTAATACGCTACGATTCCGTAATATTGTGCAAGCACGACGTCAAGGAGAGGAAGTAAAGGTTCTCGCCCGAGCTGTTATCAATAAATAAGAAGCCAGTGCGAGACGTAAGTTAAAAAAAGAAATAACCCAAGAAATATTACGCTAAATATTGATGCGAGAATGGGCCACGAGTAGTTAATAATTGATCAGGAAGAGCCCAATTATGGCTAAACAGGAGGTTAGCAGATCGTGTAAGATAAACATAGTAAAATCCAACATGGAGAATTCAGCCTCGTAGTAATGTCATTATAACACTTTAAATATATTCAAATAGGAGTCAGGGTAGTTAAAGGTACTGCATGAGTGTTAGGGGATAAAAGGAAGTGCCACTGGGAAGGCAGTAAAAATATTAGTTCAGAAAAAACCCTACAAGCACAAGAGCACGGAGGTAAAAAATGATGGATGATTATAGGCAAGGAAGGACATCAAAAAGGTCCGCAATAATCTCATAGCTTTACAAGAGTCAAAAGTTCTCCCTAAGTACCAAAACGAAAGACTAGATCAGGAGATAAGGAAGAAGGCTTCAACCTAAGCACAACGACCTAAATAGGGAATGGTCATGTAACAACAGTCTCACAACAACATTGTAAGCACTCCAAAGGAAAGTGGAACCTTCTGTGACTAATGAACGGGAAGCAAAATTAAAAGTAATTTTCGAGATCATATGAGTCGTATGAAAACTATGGCAAATGTGGGCACTAAGATAAGCTAAGTACGGGCTTAAAAAGGGGGCAAAAAGACCAGGAGAAGTAATAGCTTACGTTTAAAGAAAGCTAAGATGGAAAAGAAAAGGAATTATTCGATTAATGATCCAGAGTTGGTTACGTTATGAACGCGTGTAAGGGTTTAGAGTTTTATACATACAACATATACATCCATAGGATATTCTGGTATACGTTAAAAGAAAGAAATGAGCCCAAGTCATAGATGAATGATTAAGTTGTTAACGGATTGTATCATGCATAACCCATAGTGCCATGAAGGGCTAAAAGTAATAACTAACACCATGAGCTGCAGATCGGAAGATAGCTTAAGCCTACACAAAGGTTGATTAGAGGAAAGAGGGAACTAAAGGGTTACATCAACTAGAGTAAATCAGGAGTTTGATTATTGAACCCAGAAAATTATGGACATAGTGATTGAGAACATAGAAGAATCACTCTTAATATTGAGGAGTAAGAGAGATAGCACAACAACCATATTTTGTAACGGCTCTACGATAAAGTCAGTTAGAAAATACTAGCCTGATAAGAATTCAGTATGGAACTCCCACTGGATTGTATAGGCACCAGAGGTGCAAATATTATAATAGAGCATTAAATTGTGAATGTGAATTCTACCTATATGGAAGGAAGGTCTAAAAGATGTGATGCGAAACTTTAAAGTAAGTAAGCTAAAGGTAAATCACGTACGAGATACTAAGATGTAGAAGGATGTGAATAGTCCATACTTCGTATAGTAGGCTAAAAGTGCGAGAATTCAATATCCAGGAATAATAGCGGCATCGTCAGTAGCATATACTCCAGCCTATGGTCTAGGTATCGAGAAGCCTTATTAAGAGAATATGAAGAGTTAGAGATGATGTGATGTCTCGCTTGATATTCCATAAAGACATAAGGAAATCTATGATACAACCAAGTTGAAAGGTTGCAAGTAATATAAATTGATATGTGTAGGTCGCAAACCAAAGTATGGTAAAGCGACAAGGTTTTAGGAAGTCAAAAATAAGGATAAGAAAGGGAGAGTGAGAAGGTGACAAGAATGAATAAGTCCTCACAATTAAGACCATGAAAACAAGAAGAGCTGACGGTTTCTCTAAATTATACAAAGTACAGTATAGCCTAAAGGAACTCAAAGTAGTCTAAGACTAATGACATTTAGAAGAAATGGAATGCTGCCCTGGTAGAAGAAGGAAAGTGTAATTGTGATGGACAAAGAATGATGTTTGGGCCTTCGATTGAATAATGACTTGGAGAGGATTTCACGAATTATACGTGATTAAGGCACACGTAAGGTGAAGATGATGGAAGGTTATGGAAGTATAGAATCGCCCCTAGATTGATCAATCTATTTACTCTAGATATCCCTAATGAGACGTGAGCCCTAACGACAATGTTACATAGAAGATCAAGTTAGTAGTACTAGATGATAGATCAATTTTGAGTTGAATCAACAATGGATGAACACAAGTCACAAAGTATGAGGTGAGATTAGGTCGTCACTCTTAAGATGAAAAAGTAATGAGGAAGAATTAAAGGACTTAGATTTATACATATGGGATAAGTAACGAAAGTAACCTGGAGTTCGGTAACAGACCTCGGTAACGATAAATAAAAGTAAGAGTTTTGATATAGTATGACCTACCTAGATGCAGTAAAGTCATACGAATAGATAAACGGATCTATGAAATAAGATATGATAATATTCGTAAGTTCAAAAAAAAAAAAAGGAAAAGTACCGAGAAAAGAACTTCAAGTATACCTATAGATGCCCAGAGGGACATCTTGTCAAGTTCTGTATATGTTTACAAAGTGAGGCGCAGAGAAGGGCTAAAAGATGGAGGGAAAAGGATAAAAGAGTCGCATAAGCGCATTAACAAAGTCAGAGTCATACAGGTTGCATGACAAGAGGTATGTGAAAGAGGACTAAAGGGAGGAATACCCTAGACTTTGGATTATTTCAAAGAATAGTTGCCTACATGACTAGAAGAGTATTAAAGTGTTCAAAGGAGCTATGAGTTACGAGAATTATAAGTGCACCAGTCAACATTCGAGGGCGAATGTTCCAAAGGGGGGAATAATGTTACATCCTGCATTTTCGTACGAAAACGTTTTCTCGTAAGTTAATCGACGTAAATTCGTGAATGAGATTATTGTGAGATTATAAATATTGTACTATTTCAACCAAGAGATAAGTAAATTCATGGAAGTGAGAGGGTGAGAGAATCTAAAAAAATGAATTTCGTCGAAATTTGACATTTTGGGGTAAAATACGGTCCAAGCTATAATACCACGTATTTATGGACTGGTTCTATACAAGGTACCATATGGCCATAATGAAAAGGTGTGCAAAGTATATTAAAAGTGAGTAGTATTTTAAGTGATTTGAGATAACTCGTAATTATATGGTAATTGATCAATTACCAGGTAACAGAACATTACCTAATTACCTAATAAGTGCGTAAATATTAAACGTTCCCTACCCCTCCCCAACGTGGCAACAAGTTACCCAAGTTGTATGACTCTTAAATTTTATGGATTATGTGGCTACGGTTAAGGATTCAAGGTCATGTGGTTAAACCACGTAAGATTCTCAACCTTAAAAAAAGTTTTAAAACTCTGCGGTTTCAATATTTTGCATTGCAAATTTAGTTGCAAATGAAGATGATTTCCTAATATTTCTGGGATTTATAACTAACCATATGTAGTTGGTTACAATGGTTTAGGGATTTAGTAATATAGTTTCAGAAGTTCATATCTGACAATACTACTTTTTCTTTTCAATAATAAATCTATACACACAGTTGTTTTCGACAGCCAAACCTAAAATCATTTGTTTCCAAAACAAATTCCTAGACCGTACCAAAAGAAGAATGTTGGTTTGGAGAATTTTCATTGTTTTTGTACAATTCGTTTGGAGAAAGCAGCTTTCCTATAGTATATCACAAATCGTTCAAGCCACTTTAGAGTTGGACCAGCAACGTTGTTGTTGATTAACAAGTTCATTGCAACCGATATCGTTCAATGGAGTGAGTATCGGTCGGATAAGATATAATGTGCTATGATATCAAGAGTACCATACGAATTTTTCCCCTACATCGATCGGACGTTACGTGATTTGTCATAACTGACGTGTGTTAGGGGGATTGTCAAGAGAATCGGCTCAGGTATGTTAAGGCTAAGCCCTTCTTTCATTTTGGCATGATGCAGTAATTACATGAGTTTGATAACGAGGAATATAGAAAATTTCATATTCCTAAATCTTATGTACATTTCCTAGTCTCATAAGTTACAATATTCTCCCTTATCGGGACTTCATATTCAATTGAGTATTTTCTTCTTCCAGTCAAGAAAGCAGAGAATCTATATATACACTATTACATTATTTTCATTACCATCGAGCAATAATCGATGGGCAGGCCCCTATTGGGCAACCTATGATAAGATGGTAAGTTATATACCGAACCTATTGTGGTCGTGCGCCTATAAGCGAGCCCAGTTGGTCGAGATACAGAGCCTAGTATGGCCGAGCGCCTATCAGCGAGCCTACTACGGCAGAGCAGTTATATATATATTTACCGAGCCTTATAGGGACGGACAACTATTTTACTTATTATATTGAGAGAATTGAGCCAGTCAGGTAAGCATATCATCAAATTATCTTTGACTTCCAGCTACCTGTAGTTATTATATTATCAGTTCAGTTTCAGCTTTCAGTATACTGCCTTACATACTCGGTACATTATTCGTACTAACGTCCCTTTTGCCTTGGGATGCTGCATTTCATGCCCACAGGTCCGGATAGACAGGCCGAGAGCCCTCCAAGTAGGCTATCAGCGAAGATGTTGGTGCGCTCCATTTGCTCCGGAGTTGCTTATTTGGTCAGTATAATTAGGACATGTATTGATTGGTATGACGGGGCTCAGTCCCGACCTTTATGATACTTATGTACTCTTAGAGGCTTGTAGACAGATGTCATGTATACAAATACTTGTATGGCCTTGTCGGCCTATGTTTAGAATTTATAAATGATTATGTTAGCCTATTAGGCCCGTATGTCACGAGTATATGATGATGTAATGAGAAAGATACATTACATTGGTACTCGGTTGAGTAAGGTACCGGGTGCCCATCGTGGCCCATCAGTTTGGGTCGTGACAGTTATATTATTGAATATTATTAAATTTGGCAAATAAATTTCAAAACAAAGATTTAAATGCTAATTTTCGTGTTCCTTGAAGAGAATTTTACCACTTTCCGGGGTAACTGTTTTCTTGATAAAAATATGGACTTATTGTGTGAATATGTGTATCTATGGGTTCTTGAGTCGCATGTATGATTCGCGAGCAGGATAATCCTATATTAATGTGTAACCGCGTCGCATGATCGATTAGCGAGCGGGGTAGATAGATGCATCTATGGTTCGAGTTGTTCGACCATCGGCAGTGCACAATTTATTATTGTTGGTCTGCGCCTTTCAACCCTCGACATTTTCTTGCGCATGATTATTGTTGCATACTTCCTGTAATTATTACTGTTTATTGGCCTAAGAAGTTTAAATTTCCAACTGAAAGACGAATGTTTAATGTGTTAAATGTGAAAGAAGTTGATATTTCTTATCCTTGATTATTATTAAATTGCCTATGATACTCATACTTAGCATCTCACTTAGTTATACTAAATCGACCTATAGCAAGTGTAAATTCGACCTCTCGTCACTACCTCTATGAAGTTAGGCGGGATACTTACTGAGTACACGTTGTTTTCGTACTCATGCTACACTTGCTGTGCATTTTTATTGCACACGTACTTTCACGGAGATGTGGCCAGCATTGGAGACTTAGGTGAGCTACGTGTCCGAAGGCGACCGCAGTCGACAGAGTCTCCCTCGTATTGTATTTATTGTTACTTCAAATTCCTTGTCCATTGGTATTTAGGACAAGCTCTATTGTATTTGTAAAGAAATTCTTAGAAATTGCTCATGTACTTGTGTCACCGGGTTCTGGGATGTGTTTGGTATTTACTTTAATGAATTGAATTGATTACCTATCGTATTTACCTAATAAATTTTATTTCTTCATTGGGTTGCAAATGAAAGGTAACGATTTCGAAAATGTTAAAACAGAAATTTAACTCAACTATTTAATAATTGGCTTTCCTGACAGTGGAGTCCAGAGCCATCACGACCTTATGGATTTTGGGTCGTGACAAACCTAGTAACCTAATTTACTTGAAATTATGAAGTAATTCATAAAATTAATTATAGAACCTATGTATTATTTATAAAAAGTTATTTAATAATCTTAAAAAAGTTAGTATTTTTGAAATTACATAATATTAATATTACGTGATTAATTTAAAAACTAATACTTAATTAATTTTTAAAAATAAGTATTTATTACTAGATGCGCTTAAAAATATTTATAGTAAATTATTAAGTATAAATAAATTAATTTTAAGAGGGATGGTAAAACTTGACCGTCAACAACTGTCCATCTTTTACCGGAGACGATGAAAGGGTTTTCGGGCAAAGAAATTGAACCAAAGCCAATTTTATTCCGACTCTAGGCATGTATTGCAAGTGTGGCATGAAGATTGCATGGCATTCTGAATAGGATATCATGACTGAGACTATCATTGAATTTGCAGACTCGCTCTCTTACCATAGAAACTAAAGTAGGTTCATGTCTAGAAAAATCATCTAACAGCATACATAGTGCCCTGGCGCAACCGCTCAAACTCTGCGTGCCATGCATCCCAAAGAGTCTGGGGAACAAACTCTCAAGTGAAAGTGATGTTGCATCGACCGGGCTACCCAACTCGTATGCTTGTTTCCACTGATATGCCACTCCCTTAAGCTGGAATATAGTAAAAGCAACCCCACTCATCTCCACAATACTCATAATGCGGAGAATATTGTGGCACTCCTCTAGAAAACCATGGGAATCTTCTGAAGCCAAACCACTGAAAGTGGGAGGGTGATACTTCTTGAACTTGAAAGTATAAGTTGTTCCTTCTCAAATGTTGTTGTCCTAACCACGGGCTGAAATAGAACAACAGGTTGTGCTGGCATGACCCCTGGAACCTAACCAACGTGGACTCGCTGCTCTGGAGTACGGGCGGATGGAGGCCTGAGCTTCTCCCCTAGTCTGTGAAGTAGTTGGTGCAACAAAAATCAACCCCGCCTGAGCCAATGTGTCAAACATGCTCGGTAATTGTGCTAAGGTCTCCTAAAGTCCCGGTAGCAACAAGCGCTTCCTGTGCCTGTCCCCTAATCAGAGCTACTGGTTGCTCCTCAACTGTTGCTCTGACAGGTGCTCTAGCTGCGGTGCGTGCTCCTCCTCGACCTCTTCCTCTATCTCTTGTTGATACCCAAATTTTCCTATATATTTTTAAATAGGATAAATACCTTCAAAATGGCATATATATGCATATATAAGCATGCACAAGGTTTTATAATTTTTCCCATAATTTTAAGGGTCTAAATTGATTATTTTCTCCCCTTTTATTCATAAAATTCTCAATAACTATTTCCAAAATTATTTTTATGATGATTTATTCATTCAACTTCTATACTTATACCAAAATGTAATTAACATGATTTTTGTGCATTTTTATAATTACATTTGGTATTTTTCAAGCTAAATTGCATATAATTGCAATGTTAGCCCATTTTAATGTATAATTATATCTTATACGTGTAAAATTGGCCTTTACATTTTTAAAATGATAATTATACATTTTAATCATTTTGGTATGGAACAATTATTCTTAGAAAATTATTTATTATTTTATTAAAATTAAAATAGGGAAATTGGCTATTTAAATCATAGCCAAATTTGGCTTTCAATTATAGCCCAAATTGAGCCCACTCTTAAATCAATCTCCTACCCAGTTACCCGACCCAGATCCTATAAAATCGTACCCAAACCCGGAACCCATTGCCCGGTCCAATCCTGACCGTTGATCTCCCAGATCAACGGTACAAATAAACCTTTTCCATTTTTAATTCCTAAAGACCCCTAACACTGATTCATTTCCCAAACCCTCGCCGCCTTCAGATGCTCTCGTCTCTTCTTTTCTCTCAACTTAACCCTAGCTGCCTTAACCGCTGCCTACCTCTCCGTCTATCTCCGACGACCACCTTTCAACCCCAAGCCTCCAATGGTTCTCCCCTCACCTTGCTCATCATCTCTGAGGCCTTCAAGGGCCCTGGGCCATGCCGACTTGCGTCTAGGGTTTCTATTTTGGTTGTTGATAGCTTCTCCGGTGTGATTTTGGGCAAAATAATACCATATTTGTTACGATCCTTGAGATTTACAACAGGTTCTTCCGTTTTTATTTGGGTTTCCTTTGAAACCCTAACTTTTGTTTAATCTCTTAGATCCGTGCTATTTTTTTACGATTCAAGTATGTTTCTTTCTATGTTCTACATTGATTCTCGAACCTCTCTTTAAAAATCATCGGCTTTAAGCCGTTTTACTTTCTTTTAAAGTTAGGGTTTCTCGGAGTTTCTTTTACACTTGTTTAAACTAAATTTTTTCTATGTTTAAACCTTTTCCTTGCATATCTCAAATGATTCTATGTTCTTACTGCTTTTTCAACCCGCCTCTGTTAAAAGCCCTAAATTGTAGGTTTTCTTTTTTCTCGTTCTTTGTGTTAGCTTGATTACTTAATTCTTGTTAGGATTCTGTGGTTTCCATACTTCGAATAAGTTTTACTGAGTCCTTAGCCTATTTGTATTACCTCTATGTGATTGTATTCATCTGGATTTGTTCACCTCTTGCCTCTTTCCGTCAAATAATGCCGAACTTGCCTGTTTGCTATGACTGTTTGTCCTTCTCTATATATATGTTGAAGTATAGAATCATGACTCCCTCTTGACTGGTTCTGATTTCCTTATTAGATGGTCTGATTGAGAGGTTTCTTTTAAAACCCTAGAATTTTACTGAATCATTCCTTAATTAGGGGTTTTCAGAATCTAGTCATAATTGACTACCCTATGCTTAATGAACTTTGATTCCTTCCTTATTAGTCATGTACTGATTTTTTCTTACCTTATATGCTACTGGTTTTACCGTTTGAATTAAAATTCCTTAACTTAAGGGAGTACATGCCTTGATTCTCTGATTGATTGATTCTGAGTTCCTTAATTACCATGCTACTATGATCCTTACCTTATTTTACTACTTGTTTTTCAACTATAAAAACTCTAGTCTTTCAGTAACACAGACACAAACACACACACAGTTCTATTCTCTCTTACACACATGCATACTCTATTGTTCTTCACTTGATTACTTGCTACTATTAGTCGGCTGCAAGCCAAGACTGGTTATTCTATTTTGCCTATTCTTCCTCCTGTTCTTGTTATCTTATAAATGGTATGTCCCCAATTTATATTTAAAGCTTCAAAACAATATGTTTCTTGCGGTATTTCAATTCATCTTGTTTCTAATCTGCTTCTACTTATGGTTTTGTGGCTCTACTTGCAATTAACCTGTGTGCTTGCTGTTTTTAGTTCTTAATACATTCCCCTTTAGCCTCAGCATGTGTACTACCCCTTGCATGTTTCAATATGATTCTTCTTATGTCTTCTTTAATTCTTAGTATACTACAACATGCCCCACATGTTACTTAGTCTCTATACTACACCAAGAGTGTTTCCTAAACTCATGTGTAACTATGTTTATTGTGTATTGTCCTCTCCCCAATACTCCCTCCATCTGATTCTATGTAGTTCTTGGCATGAACTCTTGGTGACAAACTATGTCTGTGATTATTTAGGCCATGTACAGGTCTGTGATGCTTTAGTACTTCTCTAATGTTAACTGGTATACAAACCTGTTTCTATGTATGACATGTGTGTCCCCAATCCTTGCTTCCTTGTTTGTGGCTGTCTCTCTATGTTCTGTGTACTGTTTGGTGCTAGTTGATTGCTCTATCCCCTATTCTTTTCAAAACTATTTTCCTAAGTCACTCATTTAATAGTAGCACGGAATGTCCCCTCGACACGGAATGTCCCCTCGTGCATATAAAATAACACTCGGCACAGAATGTCCCCTCGTGCATATAAAACGACACTCGGCACGAAATGTCCCCTCGTGCATAGCCTCACAATCACTCGGCACGGAATGTCCCCTCGTGCATATAAGTAACAAACAGTCAGCACGGCATGTCCCCTCGTGCGACAGATAATAAAACAAGGCAACAATAATGTGAAAGTCAACATTACGAAGTCTCAAGTGCATGGAAGTATTCAATACAATTCTATTGTCCCGGCAGGAGAAATCATCAATTACAACATCAACAAATGCCCGACAAGGGTCTCACCTATAACCAACCTCGCATCAGAATTATAAATTCAACAATGTAAGCCTCAACCAAAATAAATCACTCAATAACTCTCCACGTCATGAAATGACATCAAGGTATCACTTTTTAATTCACAATCACTCACAGGGCAGAGAATATTAAGAACATAGTAAGTTCATCACAAATGACTCACGGGCATGCTTGTCCGCAACACATAGGCACTCGTCACCACGCCTATATGTTGGACATGAGTTACACATAACAAGTAAGACTCTATACCTAATCCCTCAAGCAGAGGTTAAGCCAAACACTTACCTCGGCTCCAAAGAAAATGCAAGTCAAGCATCAATCACAGCCTTTCCTCTCGAATCCAACTCCGAATCGTGAATATCTAGACATAATGGTTTTATTAACATCAATAAGTACTCAATAAACCAATTCCCAAGACAAATTATATATTTCCTACTATTCTTCCGAGAATACTAAAATTCGACCTCGGGCCCACACGTTCAAATTTTCGAAAAATTCATGAAGCAATCAATTACCCAGAGTCTAAGGATCGAAGGATTGTAATTTATACAAAGATTCATGGCCTAACATGGAAAATCACGAAATCCCTAAGAACCCTAAAGTTTACTACCTAATTCTATGATTTTTAGGTGATTTGGTAGTGAATTTAACTAGGAATTAATGTTAAAATTGGATGTTTATGGGGTTTTAACTTACCTCTTACAGTGGGTGGTCGTGGAAGGTGCTGCCCCAAGCTTGTATGCTCTCTAATGGAGGTTGAAGATGGTTGAAATGAGGAAAACCTGAAATTTTGGGCATTTAAGAGGGGCTGCCAACAGGGGTTTCCGCACCTACGACCTTAGGACCGCAAGTGCGGTCTCGCACCTGCGAGAAAAATGATCGCCCCTGCGGAAGAAGGGCCTGGTCCCCTGGCTCGCACCTGCGGAGTTGGGAGACGCACCAGCGGTCCCGATGAAAATCCGCGCCTGCGATGGAAGTCGCACCTGCGAAGGCTAGGACTGCAGGGGCGGTCCCGCACCTGCGGCTGGGCAACCGCACCTGCGGTCACACCAGCTGCTGTGCACCAGCAGTGTTTTTTTGCTGGTTTTTGGCCTCGTGCGGGGTCCGGGAGGCACCTGGGCCCACCCGATCCCCCGTCCAAAAATACCAACAAGTCCCAAATAATTAAACGGACTTGCTCGAGCTCATGGAACACTCAATACCAAGCTAAAACTCAAAATCACCCTCCAAAACCCCTAAATTCAACACTTAAGAACTTGAAATTCTAAGATTCTATAACGATGCGCCGAACCGACCCACACAACTCGAAACGACTTCAAATTTTGCAGACAAGTTATAATTGGCACGACGGAACTATCCCCGATCTCGGAATTCCATTCGGACCTCGGAAACACAAAAATCACATTCCAAACCAAATTTTAAATTCTATGAAATTTCTCAAAACTTCATTAACTCCAATTTTCCTCATTTCGATCCGAAACCAATCAAATCAAGTCTGTTTCTTACCAAATTTCACAGATAACTTATATAACACATATTTAACCTGTTCCGGGCTCTGAAATCATAATACGGTCCCGGCAGCACAGGTTTCACATCAAGGTTCATTTCCATAAGCCTTTAATATTTTCATAAAACAATTTTCTTTAAAATTTCATTTCTCGGATTTGGGACCTCGGAATTCGATTTCGGGCATACGCCCAAGTCCCATATTTTCCTAGGACCCTCCGGGACCTTCACATCACGGGTCCGGGTCTGTTTACCAAAAATGTTGACCAAAGTCAACTTTATTCAATTAATTATCATAAAATTCCATTTTCAGCAAATTTCAACATAAGGACTTCCCGGCTACATGCCCGGGCTGCACCCGCATATCGAGGTGAGATTAACAGAGGATTTCGGGGCCTCGGAACACAGATTTAGCTAAAATCTCATTAGGATGACCTTCTGGGTCGTCACAATCTCCACCTCTAAAACAAACGTTCATCCTCGAACGGACATAGAAAAAAAAAGTACCTGAGTCTGAGAAAAGATGGGAATAACGACTCCTCATATCAGACTCGGACTCCCAAGTAGCTGCCTCGGCAGGCTGACCCCTCCACCGAACACGGACCAAAGGATAACTCTTCGATCTCAACTGACGAACCTACCTATCTAATATAGCTACCGGTTCCTTCTCATAAGTCAGATCCTTGTCCAATTGGACACCGCGGAAGTCAAGAACGTGAGATGGATCTGCAATATACCTTCGGAGCATGGATACATGAAATACTGGATGCACTGCTGATAAATGAGGTGGCAAGGCAAGTCTGTAGGCCACCTCTCCTACCTTATCTAAAATCTCAAATGGACCAATGTACCTAGGGCTCAACTTGACCTTCTTTCCGAACCTCATCACGCCCTTCATAGGCGACACTCGAAGGAACACCTGGTATCCTACCATGAAAGTCAAATCTCAAACTCTACGATCTGCATAACTCTTCTTCCTGGACTGAGCTGTACGAAGCCTATCCTGAATAATCTTCCCCTTATCCAAGGAATCCTAGACTAACTCAGAACCCAATAATCTAGCATCCCCTGGCTCAAACCATCCAACTGGAGACCGACATCGCCTACCATAAAATGCCTCATACGGAGCCATCTGAATGCTCGACTGGTAACTATTGTTGTAGGAAAACTCTGCTAAAGGAAAGAACTGATCCCATGAACCACCAAAATCAATAACACATGCCCGCAATATATCCTCCAAAATCTGAATAGTGTGCTCGGACTATCCGTCCGTCTGAGGATGAAATGTTGTGCTCAACTCAATCCGTGTGCCCAACTCTCGCTGAAACACTCTCCAGAAATGGGAGGTAAACTGCGTACCTCAGTCTGATATGATAGATAGGGGCACCCCGTGCAATCTGACAATCTCTCTCATATAGATCCGAGCCAACTTCTCTACTGAAGATGAAACCGCCACTGGGATGAACTTTGCCGACTTGGTCAGCCTATCTACAACAACCCATACTGCATCAACCATCCTCGGAGTCCGTGGGAGTCCAACTACAAAATCCACCGTGATACGCTTCCACTTACACTCGGGAAGCTGAAACTGCTGCATCAAACTACCGGGTCTCTGGTGCTCATATTTAACCTGCTGACAATTCAAGCACCGAGCCACATAAGCCACAACGTCCTTCTTCATTCTACGCCACCAATAATGCTGTCGTAAGTTCTGGTACATCTTTGCGGCACCCGAGTGAATGGAATACCGGGAACTATGGGCCTCCTGCAATATTAACTCACGAATTCCATCAACATCCGGAACACGTATACGATCCTGCAATCTCAAAACTCTCTCAGCATCAACTGTGACTTGATTGGCATGTCTGTGCTGAACCGCATCCTTAAGAGCACACAAATGGCGATCCTCATATTGCCTGGCGCTAATACGATCATACAATGAAGAACGAGCGACGGTATGGGCCAAAACACTGCCACCCTAAGAAACCTCCAATCTAACAAATCGATTGGCTAACGCCTGAATATCAAAAGCCAAAGGTCGCTCTCCAACTGATAGATAAGCCAAACTGCCCATGCTGACTGACTTTCGGATCAAGGCATCGGCCACCACATTGTCCTTTCCCGGATGATAGAGCATAGTAATATCATAATCTTTCAGCAATTCTAACCACCTCCTCTGCCTCATATTCAACTCTTTTTTCTTAAACAAGTATTGCAAACTCTTGTGATTAGTGAATACTTCACACGGTACCCAATACAAATAGTGCCTCCTAATCTTCAAGGCATGAACAATGGCTGCAAGCTCCAAGTCGTGAACTAGATAATTCTTCTCATGAATCTTGAACTGACGAGATGCATAGGCTATGACCCTACCATCTTGCATCAACACCGCACCAAGTCCAACCCGTTAAGCATCGCAGTACACGGTATACGAACTTTAACCTGTGGGCAATACCAACACTGGTGCTGTGGTCAATGTTGTCTTGAGATTCTGAAAGCTCGCTTCACATTCCCCCGACCATCTGAACTGAACACTCTTCTGCGTCAACTTGGTCATAGGGGCTGCTATAGATGAAAAACCCTCAATGAACCGGCGATAATAGCCTGCTAAGCCCAAGAAACTCCGAATCTTTGTGGCTGAAATGGGCCTAGGCTAATCTCTAACTGCTGAAACTTTCTTCGGATCCATCTGAATGCCCTCTGCCGTTACCACATGGCCCAAGAATGCCACAAAACTCAACTAGAACTCACACTTAGAAAACTTGGCATACAACTGCCGATCACTCAGAGTCTGGAGGACGACTCTAAGGTGCTGCTCATGCTCCTATCGGCTGCGAGAGTATATCAAAATATCATCTATAAACACGATCGCAAAGGAGTCCAGATAAGTCCTGAATACACGATTCATCAACTCCATAAAAGCAGCGAGGGCATTGGTTAACCCAAACGACATGACCAAGAACTCATAATGCCCATAACGAGTGCGAAAAGCTATCTTAGGCAAGAAGCCCTAATCCTCAGCTGATGATAACCAGACCTCAAGTCTATTTTAGAGAACACCGTAGCACCCTGAAGCTGATAAAATAAGTCGTCAATCCCTTGCAAAGGATACTTGTTCTTGATATTAACCTTATCCAACTGCCGGTAGTCAATACACATCCTCATTGAGCCATCTTTCTTCATCACGAACAATACTGGAGCACCCCAAGGTGAAACACTAGGCCTGATGAAGCCTTTATCCAACAAATCGTGTAACTTCTCCTTTAACTCCCTCAACTCTGGCGGAGCCATACGATACGGGGGAATAGAAATGGGCTGAGTGCCCTCAGCCAACTCAATACAAAAGTCAATATCCCTGTCGGGTGGCATACCCGGCAGGTCAGCAGGGAATACCTCTGGAAACTCGCGAACCACGGGCACGGACTCGATAGAAGGAACCTCAGCACTAGAATCACGAACATAGGCCAAATAGGCCAAGCAACCCTTCTCGACCATGCGCCGAGCCTTTATATAAGAAACAACTCTACCAGAAGAATGACTAGGAGTCCCTCTCCACTCTAAACGAGGTACTCCTGGCAAGGCTAAGGTCACTGTCTTGGCATGACAGTCCAGAATAGCATGATAGGGAGATAACCAGTCCATCCCCAATATAACATCAAAGTCAACCATATCAAGAAGCAAAAGATCAACCTGAGTCTCCAGACCACCAATAGCTACTACACAAGCACGGTAGACTCGATCTACCACTATAGAATCGCCCACCGGTGTAGACACATACACAGCAGTACCCAAGGAATCACGGGGCATACTCAAATAAGGGGCAAAATATGAAGACACATAGGAGAATGTAGAACCCGGATCAAATAACACCGAAGCCTCTCGGCTGCAAACTGAAACTGTACCTGTAATAACTGCATCAGAAGCCTCAGCATCTGGACGAGCAGGAAAAGCATAACACCGGGGCTGAGCCCCTCCAACCTGCACATCTCTGGGTCTACCTGCTACGGGCTGACCTCTACCCCTCATGGCCTGCCCTCCACCTCTATGCGTCTGACCTCCACCTCTGGCACCACGACCACTACCCCTAGCTGGCTTAGGGGGTGAGGGTGCACCTGATGCAGGAACTATGGCACGAGAACCCTGATACTGAGAACCACCAAAACCTCGGGGGAAAACCTGGAAATATGCCCCATACCACCGCAAGTGAAGCAAGACCTCGACTGCTGAGAATACTTACCCTGGAACTGTCCTTGACGACCAGAATGACCACTCTGATAGCTCTGAATCGGCGGTGCACTGATGGACGCCGAAGGTGAACTGCGGGATACCTGGAGTGCCGACTGATAAGGCCTAGGAGGATGACCTCTACCAAAAGGGTCTCTGCCTCCAGATGAGGCACCACTGAAACGGCCTAAATGACGAAGTCTCTTGTCAGACCCCTGACCACTACTCTGGGATAATACCATCTCAATGCGCCTGGCCACATGGGCTGCATCCTGAAAAGAGATATCAGTACCCGTCTCTCTGGCCATCTGAAGCCTGATGGGCTGAGCTAGACCCTCAATAAGCCTCTGAACCCTCTCCCGATCAGTAGGGAGTATCATAATGGCATGCCTGGCCAGCGTAATAAACCTAGTCTCGTACTGAGTGACGGACATGGAGCCCTGTTGTAGACGCTTAAACTACCTCCAAAGATCCTCTCTCTGAGTAACCGGAAGGAACTTCCCCAAGAACAACTTGGAGAACTGACCCCAAGTCAAAGGTGCAGACCCAGCTGGTCTGGTCAAGCAGAAATCTCTCCACCAAGTCTTGGCGGTGCCAGATAGATGAAAGTAGCAAAATCAACTCCATTGGACTCCACAATGCTCATGTTCCGAAGAACCTCATAACAGCTATCTAAATAATCATGGGGATCCTCTAATGGTGCACTAGTAAATTTAGTAGTGAATAACTTGGTGAACGTATCAAACCTCCACAGAGCATCTGCGGACATGGCTGCTCCCTCAACTGCTGGTGCCACAATACCTGACTGAACTACTCCAGCCGTCTGAGGTGTCGGAGTCTGAAACTGAGTGGAAACTACTCTGGCGTATGAATAGCAGGAGTGTGGGTCCCTCCCCCAGCCTGAGATCCAGATGGTGCAGTAGGAAGAAAACCGGCCTGAGCCACGCTCTCAATGAGTCCCACTAAGTGGACTAGAGCGTCCTGAAGCACTAGGGTGGCGATGAACCCCTCTAGGACCTGAGCTGGTCTAACCGGAACTGTCTGAGTAGGGACCTCACCGGCAAAGTCTACCTGTGGGTCCTCTGCCGGAGCTGCTGCTCTAGCTCTGCCTCGGCCTCTAGCACGGCCTCGGCCCCTCGTAGGAGCGACAATAGGAGGATCAGGCTGCTGGTCGGTCGATGAGTAAGCACGCGTTCTCGCCATCTGCGAGAGAGTAAAATAGAGACTCAATTAGCATTCAGAATTCAATTGGCA
>ML259863.1:29431-48058 GCA_005239495.1 Nicotiana undulata | reverse complement strand
ACTTGGTTGTAACTTGTAAGTTGTAAGAGTTAAATTTTGAAATTTAAAATTTGATAATTGAAATACATGTTGCACTTGCAATTTATAAGTGCAATTTTTTCCATAATCATTGTTATCTTTATATATTTTAGTATTTTACTTTATATTTTATTTAAAATACGTGTACAAAAAATTAAAAAATAATTAAAATATTAGGTAACCGGCCCGGCCCGTTAAACCCCCTACCCGTACGGGTTACTTTTTACCCGGATAAACCCGAACCCGTTAAACCCGTTAACAATTAACCGTAACCGGCCCGATTTATAATCCGTCCGGTTCCTAATTTTCCCTACCCAGCCCGGCCCGGCCCGCCCGTTAGCCACCTTTACTTTCATATCATGTCAGCTGAAATCGTTTGACAATAAAGCATCGATAGCTTTCATAATTGGTTAGATTCGATGTTCTATTGAATTGCTTTATTAATTGGATAATGACTTGCGCAATGCAATAACTTGATAGTCAAGTTTACGAGAAATAACATGAATTTGTATTATAGAGAGAATTTGGTGAGACAGTTGGAATCAATATAAATTAAGTTTTTGCGCTCGATTGTTTTAGAATGAAAAATCTTTCAAAAGGGAGCAACTTATCTTAGTGAATTTATTTGACGAATTAATCTGGCCAACAATAGTTTAACCGGAAAAAAGAATAACTGTATATATGTTTTATGGCAAAATAACTTAACGCTCTCTAAATTTGACACGAATTATTAGTTACAGCTTTAAACTATTTGTGGTTTTAATTACCCTCCTCAACTTGGCCTTTTGAAAGTCATTACCCCCTGGATGCTGATGTGGCAAAGAGTGTGGGTGTACTCGTTTGCCACGTAGATTTTTCTGTATATGTGGCATTTTAAAAAATATATATATATATTTACCTTTTTTAAGTATGTTACTTTTTTGGATAATTTTTTCGAATACAATTTATAATAAAACTTAGATAGAACTACATTACTTAAGCTAAATATTTTTATTTGGCTAAAAATAATAAAGTTTTAGTTAATCCTTTTTTGAATTTGATCTGAAAATAATATTTATACAATTAAAATAAATAGTCATGTGTATTTTTTATAACTTTTTAGATGCCTTGACTATTTATTTCAAAGAGGCTATTTATATCATATACTCATGATAGTTATCTCATACTTTTTTATTATTATTTTTTCTTCTTATAATCCTTTTGTCATATCAAGGATTTACATTTGTACTTACAATTATCAAATTTTCGGATGAATATAATGGGAATGAAGTAATTAGGCAATTTGATATAAATATTTTATTTAGAGGTCCATTATTTCTTGTCAGAAGATGTCCGTAGGTTTAAACAGAAATTTTAAAATAACTAAACCAATTAATCTGAAATCTCTAAGAAAACAAACCAAACTGAGATTATTTGGTTTGGTATTTTATAACTGAAAACTTGAACCGGAATTTTCATAATCCACTTCGAAGTGCTTGCTGTCAGAAGAAACGAAAAGTCATGTGTATTTTTTTATAACTTTTTAGATGCCTTGACTATTTATTTTAATTGTATAAATCTTTATTTTCAGGTCAAATTAAAAAAAAGATTAACTGATACTTTATTATTTTTAGCCAAATAAAAATATTTAGTCTATATAGTGTAGTTCTATCCAAGTTTTATTACAAATTGCATTTGAAAAAAATTATCCAAAAAAGTAACATACTTGAAAAGGTAAAAATATATTTTATTTTTTAAGAAAATATCACATATACATAAAAATCCACGTGGCAGGCGAGTGCACCCACACTCTTTGCCACATCAGTGTCCAAGGGGGTAATGGCTCTTAGAAAACTAAGTTGAGGGAGATAATTAAGACCACGAATAGTTTAAAATTGTAACTAATAATATGTGAAGTTTAGGGGGTGTTAAGGTATTTTGCCATATTTTATTGATTAAAAAGTCAATTATATTACCCTTTATTTTTAGCTTGGCCGTACCACACAAGTCAGAAATTTAATAGCAAAGCTTAAACTTACACGTAACCCCTTTTAAAATTCCAATAAGCCAATCATATCTTGGTTCAAACTTTAAAGAAGCTACTCCCTTTTACAAGCTTTCCGGTGTTTGGTGAATTGGTGTTTCACGTTGAAAGTAATAAGGGTTAGTTTGGTAGCCGGTTAGGGAGGAGTTATTCATGTATTAAAATTAAGATAATTTTATATATTGTTTGGTTAAAAGAAGGGGAAAATATTAATCTTCACCTAGAAGCTAGTATAAGTTATACAATGTTTGGTTGCGTTTTTCTCTTTTCCACATAAAATGTAGTATTGATAATACAATGTTTGGTTCGTGTTTTTCTTTTCCGCATAACTAATACATGTATAAGTTATGAGGGAATCTATGTATTACTTATGCAGGGTAGAAGGTGGAATAACTTATACATGTATTAGTAATACTTGTATTAAAACACAAAATAACAAGAATACCCTTTATTCAAACTTGTATTTTTTTGTTTATAAAATATATATTTGAACTTTACTAAAAAAGATTTAATAAAATAAAGTAATAAATAAATAACATTCACATTACATTTATATTACTAATCTTAATATAACTACCGCATAACTAATCCCCATAACTAATTTATGCATAACTAATCCCAACTTAATTCAACCTTGCATAACTTATCCTGCATAACTAATACATGCATAATTGTTCCCTGCATTACTTATTGCTGCATAACTAATACATACATAACTAATATATGCATAACCAATATATGTATAACTAATACCTGCATAACTCTAACCGGCAACCAAACGACCCCTAAGAGTACTAATATATAATGCGTCGTAGTTGGTATGTGAAAGCTACTAAAGAACACTTGTAAAGCCCTTGAAAGCTCAAGGAATAGAGCAAATAATTGGATTTTAAACATTTAATTTTATCGTAGCATATGGTTTGCTCTTTTTGTTGGATTGTTTGCTGACTGGCCCGTTAACCGTTCTTATTAAAATGAAGCTTCAAAAGGACAAAAAAGAAGAACAAAAGCAAAAATGAAAAAGTAGAAAAGTTAGAAAAAGGAACTACCAAAGATTATGTGAATCTTATGGACACCTAAAGATATGATAGAAATCTGTATCTTTATTATGCCTGAGCTTAGTTTAAATACAAGCCTTCCTCGGAGTATTCCTTGAATTGAAAGACTTATTCAAATCAAAATACTGTAAAAAAAACTAACTAACTAAATGATAAATATCAACTGGAAGGATAAATCTAAATCTATATCTAATTTTAGGACAAGCATCAAAGATAAGAATTAATTCTAGAGATAACAACTAATAACAATTGTTGTTCCAATATGCCCCCCTCAAGTTAGGCGATGTGTCACTAAGTCTAACTTGAACAGATTTCGATCAAAATCTGATTTGGCAAGTGATTTGAGTGTATCAGCTTGGTCAACAGAATGAACATGAACGACTTGAACCACCTTTCGTTCAACATGGTTGCGCACAAAATGAAAATCCACCTCAACATGCTTCATGCGACTATGAAGACCCGGATTCTCGCTTAGATAAGTGACACCAATGTTGTCACTGACTGGAAGCTTCATCTCAAGCAATAGGTTTCGCACCCACAACAGCTCGGCAAGAGCATTCAACAGCTCTATTTTCAGCTTCAGTTGATGAGCGAGGTAAAATTTTCTGTTTTTTTAAGACCAGATGATAGGATTTCGATCAAGAAACAGAATATAGCCAAATGTGGAGGATCTGTCAGTGAGATCTCTATCATAACACATGTGCAGATTAAAATTAAGATTTGAGGACACACGTAGGCCAAACTGGATAGTACCAGGAAGATACCTGAGAACATGTTTTACAGACTTCCAATGTAGGTTTGATGGCGATTGCATAAACAGTTTGTTAACCACATAGGAAATGCCTGGCCTTGTAGGATAGATATTGAAGTCTTCCTAGGACTCGGCGATAGCGAGTTGCATCTGTAAGTTGAGCCCCATCAATGAGTTTGAGTAACTCAGAGCTACTTATTGGTGATTTAGCACATTTGCAATCCGACATCAATTCGGCACTTAAAATTTGAATTGACATAATTTGCTTGAGAGAGGATAATGTCATCAAAACTTCGAATCACCTCAACACCAAGAAAATAACGAATGCTTCCCAAATCTTTAATTGAAAAGCGAGAGGCAAAAGAAGTTATAAACTCATTCACATTGATAGGGTTGTTTCCCATGACGATGATGTCGTCAACATAAACCAGGACGAACATAAAACCAGCGTTGTTGATCCTAACAAATAAGGAGTTATCAGATTCAGTTTTGACAAATCCCATGCAGAGAAGATGTCCTTTGAGTGAATTATACCAAGCCCGAGGCGCTTGCTTCAGGCCATAAATTTCCTTGCGCAACTTACAAATATGAGTCAAATTATTGTCACAAGAAAAACCCGGAGGTTGCGTCAAGTAAACCTCCTCTTCAAGGTCACCTTGAAGAAAGGCATCGTTGACGTCGAGTTGGCGAAGAGGCCAATGAAACCAGGGCAACAACAAGGATAATTCGAATAGTTGTGTGTTTGAATACTGGATAGAAAGTCGAGTGAAAATCAACACCGACCTCTGAGTAAATCCTTTGGCAACCAATCTCGCTTTGTAGCAATCAACCGACCCGTCTGCTTTTCTTTTAATCCTAAAAAGCACTTACAGGAAACAACATTTTAAAAGGATCATTTGGAACGAGTTCCCAAGTACGATTAGCCAGTAAAACATCTAATTCTGATTTCATAGCTTTTCTCCACTCAGTGTGTTTCTTGGCTTGTTTAAAGGTATGTGGTACAAGTGAGGTTTCTAAGTGGCTAGGTAGTCAAAAATTATTTTTGGTTTCTGAATATTATTTTGAGAGTGAGTGATTATGAAATTGGGAGGGGACAGGCAGTGGGTACAATGGATTCGACCAGTGGTGTCGCTAGATTGTTGCTGGTTCGAACAGAGGTGGCAGAGGGATGTGCCATGTTTTTGGGATGGGGTGTTCTACGACGATATACTAGAAGTGGTGGAGAGGCTTCTGATAGTTTGGATGTAGAATTTGGTGAATTTGTAGGGTTGTTGAGGGTACTGCTGGGTGACGGGCAGTGGATGAAGAAGGTGGAGATGGTGGACATAGACAATTAGACTCCTGGGCAGTGGGAATTATAGAAGAAGGAGGAGATTGAAGAATACCTTGATAGAAGTTTGTGGAGAGCCAAAATTTACTTCCGTCGCTTACGCATCAGAGATGGATAACTGTAGAGGGGTTTCAGTCGGGTTAGGAGGAGAAGGAATCGTGGGAGATTCCGCTACTATTGAGTTACGATGATTCTCAGCGGGTATTTTAATTGAGTGGGGCAACGTTGCAATAATGGAAAAATTATGGGTGGGAATAGGTGAATTAATAATTGTAGTTTTTGCCCATTCTAAGTGAGTTGTTTTAATTGCAATATTAGAGAATAAATTTTGAATGAAAAATTATTCTTTACAAATTGAACATCTCGGGATAGATAATTTTTGACGAGATTGGATCAAAGCACTAGTGGCAGTGATGGTCAAGGAAAAACCAAGATAAACATATGGGGTGGATTTTGTTTCAAGTTTATTTTTGGAGTTTGGTTTAAGCCATGTATAACATAAACATCCAAAAATTCGTAGGAAAGCATAGTCAGGTGCCTTGCGAAATAATTTTTTAAATGGAGAATTAGTAATTAAAATTGTTGTGGGTAGTCGGTTAATTAAATAAACTGCATGGTGACATGCAAAGGTCCAAAAAAGTGATGCAAGAGATGCCTCATGTAAATAGTTCTTGCAGTTTCAATAATATGGAGATGTTTGCGCTCAGCAAGAGCAACTCTTTGAGGGGTATATGGTGGGTGGAAAGATGTTCGATACCGTGAAGTGAGAGATAAGAGTTAAGACGTTTATACTCTCCTCCACCATCAATATAAAGCGATAAAAATTTGGTATCGAAATCTTTTTCTATCAAAGGATGGAATTTTTGAAAAATATTTTTAACTTCTGATTTATTTTTAAGTTGTGTAGAGCCAAGTGTATCTTGTGTATTGATCAACAAAAAGACAATAATATAATTTTTTATCAAGAGATAACACGGGAGAGGGCCCCCATAAATCGCTAAAAATAATTTGAAGAGGCTTAGAGCTTTCTAGAGTAGATTTGTGAAACGGATGTCGATGGGCTTTCTTGGACAAACAAGAATTACAATAAAGAAACTTGTCTCGCTCAACAAACGGGAGCGAGAGTTTATTCAAGACATGTGCAAGAACTCTAGAGTGCGGATGACCCAGTCTTTGGTGCCAAGTGGTCAGAGAAGTTGCAGTGGTAGATGTGTGAGCTTATGGATGTGAAGTGGGCCACTCATAGTCCATATTTGGTCCGGCCGCGCGCCAACGGTGTCCGCATTTTCAGATCCTTCACAAGAAAAGAGAAAAGAAATAATTCAAGAGACGTTAGATTGTCCTGACAGAATTTGGCAATAGAAATAAGATTGCGTTTAATAGCTGGAGCACGAAGAGTGTGAGTTAGCTTAAAAAAATTATTTGATGCATTTAACTGAGTATAATAGATATGTGAGATGGGAATTTTGTTACCATCACCCATGGATAGATCCTCGTTGTTGTGGTATGACCGTAGGTTGTGAGGTTCAGCGGTGATATAGTGTGTGGCACCAGAGCCGACTATCCATGGGTCAACAGTAGTGTTGAAGCCTGTGATATAATTGGGTTTGGACTCAAAGTGATTGTGTGACTTGGATCGACCCACATTTGCAACATGGCCAATCTTGTTGCATAATTGACTACGAATAACACTTGTTGTGTTATCGTGTGGGGGTTGCCACTGGATGGATGGATTAGAACGGTTGTTCTGTCGCCATGCTTGAGGGTTGTTGTTGTAAGATTGGTGGTGACTGTTGGAATTGTTGTTCGATTTGTTGTGACTGGCAACCGTTGTGATAGGATTGTGTGTTTTCTTAGCTTCCCCGTGATGAATAAAGAGCTCACGGTCAAGCGGCTTTTCATATAGTTCCCCATAGGTGATTGTTGTGTCACGTGCTCGTATGGTAGCCGAGATCTCATGATTATTTTCCCGGCACCGGTTTCTCCACCGCCCACTCAACCATCTAGAGGTAGGGACCAAGCAACTAAATGTGGAGGTTAGGCCGTTAGAGGTGGAGTTCAACCAGCTAGAGGTCGTCCCAAAGACGTAAGTAAGAATGGTGGGGCCCAACCCTAATTTTATGCATTCCCAGCTAGACCCGAGGTCGAATCATCTGACGCCGTTATCACAAGTATTGTTCTAGTTTTCCATAGAGATGCTTCAGTTCTATTTGATCCGGGCTCTACTTACTCCTACGTGTCATCCTATTTTTCTTCATATCTGGTTGTGCCTGGTGATTTTTTGAGTGCTCTTGTGTATGTGTCCACGCCTATGGGAGATTCTATTATTGTAGATCGTATCTATCACTCGCGTGTGATTACTATTGAGAGTCTTGATACTAGTGTATATCTACTACTTCTTGATATGGTATATTTTGATGATATCTTGGGTATGTATTTGTTGTCACCTTATCATGCTATATGGACTGTCATTCCAAGACAGTCACCTTAGCCATGCCGGAGTCCCAAGTGTCCATGCAACAGAAGTATCACGGTGATCCATCACATGTGTTAGAGTTCAACTTAGTCCAATTGGATAAGAATTTGACTTATGAGGAGGAGCCGGTGGCCATTCTAGCCCGACATGTTCGAAAGTTGAGGTCTAAGAATAATCCTTCAATTAGAGTACAATGGAGAGGTCGGCCGATCGAGGGAGCCACGTAGGAGTCCGGGTCGGATATGCAAAGTAGATATCCACACTTTTTTCACCAGTCCAGGCACCTTTCTATGTTCGTTCGACGACGAATGTTTGTTTAGAGGTGGAGAATGTGATGACCCGATAGGTCATATTGAGTTTTAACCTTAATTTATGTGTTCCGAGAGCTCGAAAAGATCCGTTTAGTATTTCTTTTGGCGTGCGCAATCCATATCTTATTCCAGAAAGTTTTTATGTTAAAAATTGAAGAAAATGTGAATTTTTGCCTTAAAACTCACTTGAGTTGACTACGATCAACATTTTATGTAAAAGGACCTGGATCAGTATTTTGGTGGTCCTGGTGGGTCCGTATCGTGATTTAGGACTTGGGCATATGCTCAGAATCTAATTCGGAGGTCCCTAACTTGATTTAACATGAATTGTTAAAAACTAGTAATTTGAAGGTTTATAGAATTACGAAGTTTGATCGTATGTTGACTTTGTTTCTACCGGATTCAGATTTTAGTCCCGGAATTTGGAATAGGTTTATTTCACCATTTGTGACTTATCTGCAAAATTTAGTGCAAAACGGAGTTGATTTGATGCGATTCGGACGTTCGATTATAAATTTGCATGTTCTTGAGTTTCTTTGAAAAATTCATACAATTTCATGTTCGATTCATAGTTCTAGGTGTTATTTTGATATTATGATCGCGTGGAAAAGTTTGTATGATGTTATTACACTTATTTTGATGTTGGTTTTGAGCCCCCGAGGCTCGGGTAAATTTTAGATAGGCTATAGAGTGATTTTGGTCTTGGGAGAATAACTGATGACCCTTTATTGTTGGTCTGATTTGCAGACCTCACAATTGCGAGGTGGTGGGGGGGGGGGGGGAAATAAATTTTGCGATTTTGCCAAAGTGCGCAGTTTTGAATTTCGCGAGNGGGGGGGGGGGGGGGGGGGGGAATCACATTTGCGATGTTTGCCAAGTCTGCCATGTTCGAATTTGCGAAGTTTTGTTCGCAATTGCGAAAGGGGGCTGGGAACAGCAGAGATCACATTTGCGATCATTTGATCGCTTGTGCTCCATTGTTTGCATTTGCGAACAAATCAACGCAATTGCGATGACAACCAAGATGTGAGTTTTTTCGTATTTGCGATGGATTTCTCGCATTTTTATTGGACACTAAGCTCAGAAAACGAGATTTAGCTCATTTCTCACAAACTCTCAACCCTAAACACCTTAGAGGCGATTTTCTAAGAGGACTTTCTTCCCAAAAACATTGGTAAGAAACTTTAATCCATTTATTTTCAATTACCCATTACTTTCCTAGTGTTTTCAACATTAAATCTAGGATTTTCATGGTAAAAATTAGAGATTTGGGTAGAAATTAGAGATTTTGTAAAATTGAGATTTAAACTTCAAATTGAGGTCAGACTTCGAAACTAATCACATAATCGGGCTTGGGGATGAATGGGTATTTCAGTTTTGGTCTGAATCTCACGTTTCGACTAAGAGGGCTCGTGGTTGACTTTTGTTGACTTTTTGGGAGAAGTGTAAAGATCTTTGCTTTATCTATTGTAATTGATTTTTCTAGCATTGTTTGATGATATTAAGTCGATTTTGGTTAGATTCGATTGGTTTGGAGGCGAGTTTTTGAGGAAAGGCCCCAATTGAGCTTTGAGTTGACTGCGGAGCAAGGTAAATATTGGGTCTAACCTTGATTTGAGGGAACTAGGAACCATTGAACTATATGTTATGTGAATTATGTTTGTAACGACGTATAAGCGAGGTGACGAGTGTGTATACGCCGTCAAAATAATTGTTTCCATGCTTTCCGTATTTCATCAATTATCTTATTCCATGTCTTAATTGTTCCATGCTTTAATTGCTTTCTAGGTCGTAACTTGTTACTTACCATTAATCATTCTTGTATTGCAATGTTTGTTCCTTCTATGACTCCATGATTAATTGCTACTTGCCTTAATTGTCTTTATTGTACACTTTAACTGTCACATACTTGGCTTGTTTTGTTGCTCTTGTATTATTGGTAGCATTCCTTTTATTAGTACATGGTTCCTTTATTACTTTGCTTTCATATTCTTTAATCGTAGAGATTCTTGTGAATTGAGCTGTTGGATTGATTACATTTATTGAATTCTTTTATGGATCGGGTTGCACGCCACCACGATTGTGATATGGTGGAATAAGAGAGAATTTTGATATTGAAATGGTGGGATCGGATTGCGCGCCGCAAAGGTTGTATATATAATGCTTGATATTGATAAATTGTGACATGATGGAACAAGGGAGGATTATGATATTGATTATGATGATATGGTGGGATCGGATTGCGCCGCAACGAATTTTATATGTGGTTTTGATATTGATATGGTGAAATAAGGGAGGATTGTGTGTGTACGGTGGGATCGGATTACGCGCCGCAACAGATTGTGTGTATTGTTTTTATTATTGTTATTGTGTTGATTTTCAGTGTTGTTACAAAAAATTATGAGGTCAGTTATTCCGGATTCTCTGGTTACAAGAATTATAGTTCTTTTTCATAAGTTAACTGCCTTACCTTTCCTGTTTTCTTTTCCTATTATTATTATTATTATTATTATTATTATTATTATTATTATTATTATTATTATTATTATTATTATTATTATTATTATTATTATTATTATTATTATTATTATTATTATTATTATTATTATTATTATTATTATTATTATTATTATTATTATTATTATTATTGTTATTATTATTGTTATTATTATTGTTATTGTTATTATTATTGTTATTGTTATTATACTGCGTACAAGTTATTGTAAGTGACCCGCCTTAGCCTCGTGACGACTTCGTCGAGGTTAGGCTCGACGCCTGCAGAGTACATGTGGTCAGTTGTACTCATTCTACACTCGGCACTTATTGTGCAGATTTTGGAGTCGGTCCTAGCGTGGTCAGTAGATTGCACGGATCCGGTGCTTGACAGAGACTTGAGGTTCAGCTGAACAGCTTTCGCAGCCCTGCAGCCCCCTTCTATATTACTCTAGTTGTTTATTTCATTTCAGACAATTATGCTTTTATTCAGACTATTAATTGTAGTACTCTCGACGTTCGTATATTTGTGATACTAGTTCTGGGATATGTATTTGGTTATCACCGTATATCAGATTTATCTACTAATTTTAGTTTATTTGGCTTATTGGTTTTCATTTGGTTTGAATTATTAAAATTATTAATAACTATATCTAATGTTGGTATGTTTAGCAAGTGAAATATTATGCGTCATCACCATTCTGAAGGTGAAAATTTTGGATCGTGTCGGTAATTTAGTTCCACCATAAAAGATTAGAACACACTTAAATTCATTGTATCTGTTCCTCGTTGTCGAATCATTATTGGTGGGCTTGCTAATGTGAAAACCATATAAGTTTGCTAAGAGTGATAAACACTCATTGAATCACTTAAATAGAAAACAACAAATTGTCTTGTCTGGACGAAAATTCTTTAGCAATATAACTCCCCAATTATTTCGTAGTGATTATGTCAAGCAATTAAATAGACAAATATTTTAGAGTTGGCCAAATAATTTAGACCGATCCATTGTAATTTGTATCTTCGTCCATCATTTCCGCTCTTTTTCTCCGATTTGATTCTGATTTTCTTAAAGCAAACCAATTATAGTTTTTTAACCTTATTTTGCAATTGGCAATATATATTATTAAAATTATTTAAAAAAAGAACAATTTTATCCCATCCCTTTGTACATTTCTGCCCTTATATTTGTGGAAGCTTGTCGTCAATCAATATTTTAAAAGAAAGTTAATACTTGCTGCAGAGGGAGCCAACTCAAATCCTAAGCTAGCGTTTGACTATAAATTTCCAAAATTATTTTGGAAAATCTGATTTGGGTGAAGTTTGGTTTGAAGATGAAAATGTGTTTGGACATCAATTTTCAAAACATATTTTTCAAATTTATTTTGAAAAAACATGAAACATGACTTATACCCACAACCACAAGTTCTAAAAACTATCACAAATACTCAACAATACCATTATCAATAACATTTATTATGTTATCGCAAACCATAGTCTTGAATATAAATAAATTTGGTACAAAATTATAATTTTTACAATGAACTACATAATACACTATCAGTTGACCAAGAAGACGAAACACCATTGTTACAAAATAATAAATGATGAGCTTTACTATAAAATACAAAAGCTCCAGGTAATTTTTTATAAAATGTAATAGCGATATTTTGACTCAAAACTAGCAATTTTCTATTTGACATATATATGTTGTACTTTTCTATTTAAGAATCTGGTGGAATAGCATATTATTATAACTACATAATTGAATCAATTTTTGCTTTTGAATTGAAAAAAAAACATTCTCTTATTTTGAAAAAAATAAAGTAACAAATAATCACAGAGCTTCCCTATATATAGTCCATAAAACACTAGTAAAACCTCTTATACTTGAAGTTTGGTAACAACTCCAATAAATTAAACGGAAACCACATGTGAATTTGCTCTTTTTTCCAACTGCCGCTCTACCCCTGGGTCCCACTTCTTCTTCTTCTCTCTCTTTTTCTTCCCAAAATCAAAACCTCAGAAACTCTACAAAGAATTGATTTTTGTTTTTGTTTTGGGCCAGCTCTAAATGGACCCGAAGTTCACCGGAAAGCCTATACCCATCCCATTTCTAGCGGGTCGGACCGACCTTGACCAGATGCCGGATACTCCGACCCGTATAGCACGTCATCGGCGGGCACAATCGGAGACTTTCTTCCGCTTCCCGGACTTCGACGATGATATCCTCTTAGACGACGTCGTAGCCGACTTTAATCTGGATATTTCAGCGCCGTCTCTATCCCCTTCTGCTGATACTCATATGCAACCGGCCAATTCTGCTGACTCGTCGTCGACCGGTGGACCCGCCTTAATGTCCGGACCGGGCGCTAATAATAACCATAGACCGTTGAATCACTTTCGGAGTTTATCAGTTGACGCCGACTTTTTTGATGGTTTGGAGTTTGGAGCGACCACGCCGGGGGCAGCGGAGGAGGAGGAGAAGAAGGTGTTCTGTTCAGGTTCGGGCACTCGACACAGGCATAGCAATTCCATGGACGGGTCATTTTCAACGGCGTCGTTTGAGGCGGAGTGTAGCAGCTCCGTTAAGAAAGCTATGGCTCCTGATCGCCTTGCTGAGTTGGCTTTGATTGATCCCAAGAGAGCCAAAAGGTTTGGACTTCTCTATTTTTTGTTTTTTGTTTTTTTATACATTTGTTGTGTGATGTTTTTTTTTACTTGGAATTATACTTAGCTCTAATGATTAGGATTTAGGAGGAAATGTCTCTTCAAATCATTTGGTTCTTTGAAAATTTCTTGAGAAAATGTAGGGAACTAGATGGTCGCTATATTTCTTGGTTTTGAAATGATATGCTGTTTCTTTGGAAGGCCAAAATTGTCTATTTTTAGTTGTAAAGAGCTTTTTTTGGATGAAGTAATACCCTTTTATTTATGAAGGGCATAATATACGAGAAGTATACCAAAAAGTAGAATCTTTAGGACACCCAATCTTCTATACATATAAAAGAGACGAAAAGCAAAGGATAGGATTTAAAGGAGGAGGTAGAATTATGATATTAGAAACTATATCCTTCTTTTGGGTAACTTGTATGTGATCAATATTCTTGAACTCAAATCGATGGAAGAGAAGAAATGCATATGATTTGAGAAAGAAGAAATTTGCAACAATTCCCTATTGTAGAAAATGAAATTTGTTTCCACTATATTATATGTGAATGGCCAGGATATTTAGCAGCGGAAACAAGTAAACTTTATATATTCAAAAAAAGGAAGAAGGGATTGGAGGGAAGGGAGGGGAGGAACATACTACTTAAAAGCAGTCTAGTAGAGGTTCCTAGCAGAAAAGCCGGATTACTGAGTTAATGAAAAGATGCTATTGTACCTTGTATGCTGATTTAGGATGAAAGAGAATGGTGTTCTACTATACTGTATATCTTTAGCGAAGTGGTGTTACCTGAATGGTAGGAGGCGTGGAAATTCAGAAACTACTGATGACATCTCATTGTCAACATAGCAATCTGAATTTCAGCACAAAAGGTTATACTGTGTCATTTCTCTCTGTTATATGGCATTGTGTCCCAGCATTACTGTTTTGTCATTTGTATGTTTTCCATTTCCTAAAATACTAAGTCCCCTTGTGGCTTGTAGGTAAAGGTTCTAGCATTTAACTTAGTTTTAAGCTTTTGTATAAACTCATCTTTGATTCTGCATTATTACAGGATTCTTGCAAACAGACAATCTGCTGCACGTTCAAAGGAGCGAAAAATTCGTTACACTAGTGAACTGGAGAGGAAGGTACAAACTCTGCAGACTGAAGCTACTACTCTATCTGCCCAAATCACGGTCCTGCAGGTATGAAATAGACAAAGAACTTATGCATTACTCTTGATGGTTAACAAATTTTGCTGTATAAAGTGACCTGAAAATTTCAATGGCTTCTCATGTTTGCATACGTTGAAGAAAGAGCATATGCAATATGATCATGGTAGAGAACTCCAAAAAGTTTTGAAAGAACTGTGCAATCAATAGGTCCTTGTTGATTTTGCTTTTCTCCCCCCCCCCAAAACCCACACACACAAGAAAAAAGGAACTTTAAAGATGAGCAATACCAACTGCGGACATGCTGGTTTAATTGGCCAGTCACGTATCTTTCGGCGAGACCAACTTTTTTTTTTTTGACAATTTAGAATATAACAAGTCAAAAGTGGGGTTGGTGGAATAATCTAGCTAAATCCTGATATTAAAAATAAGAGTAGGGTTACCAATTTAGTAAAGACCTCCTCCAAGTTTGCCTATAATCTCTGCAAACAAATAACAATGAAACTGAAAAAGAAATATAAATAATACTGAAGTAATTTTTGTCTGTGAAGTAACACCATAGAGAGGAATTGCCATTGGAATAATATGAATTTAGGTTGTAAATTTAATTGATAGGATCAGAGTCTCTGCTAGTTGAACTTGTGAACTAAGAATGCAAAAGGAGAATTTTGGAAATTCCATGCCCTATCTATCAATAAAATCCCTTTTGAACCCCTTTTTGCTTCTTTTTTTTTTTTTTCAAAAAAAAGGAAAACTTTGGTGTTAAAATGGCAGAATTCTAGATTCAGCCTTTGGAACCGAAACTAGAGATTTTTGGAAAACCAAGTAAGACAAGCGAGCAAAGAACTTCAGGTAATTTCATCAAATAGATGGAGGGTTTGCAGTACTCATTTCTACCTGGGTTTCAGTTGTCCTTTGAGTTTTATTTTTCTCAACTAGTTGTTTGAGTTTAAAATTGATAAGCTGGAATGAACTGCTGGAGCTAGAAATGCATCTGATATTGTACATTGCTTCAAAATTTCCCACTGTTAAAATCTGGAAATACTATATATCATATTCTTCAAGGTGTCCTTTCTCCTTTTTTTTATCCTTACACAGATCTTCTATGTTTGTCATCACTCCGTAAGATAGTTATTATGGATCAATTGCATCTATTACATGCATATATTAAATTTAATAATATGGAAGAAGCTTTATCGGTCATGGGTTTTTAAGATGTAGGCTCCAAACTTTTGCTTTTCAATTACCCACTTCTATGCCTGTAGATTTCACTTAGAGTTCCTTGCGTAATTTTGCAAGCCATTTCTCTAAACTGGTTCTGACTTCAAATTATTGTGGAAAACATAGTATTTCTTAGGATATAAGGAAAATTTTCAGTCAAATCTTTTCTTTTCCACCCCTAGCTGGTCAGGTAATTAGGCTCTTCTAAGCTGTTGCACTTCTCTTTGGTGCTAAATGATGAACATTGTTTATTGAGAATAGTCATCATAAATTAACAGGTTCTTAGTTATTAAGTAGTATTTTGTTTTCTAGCATCATTAGAATATCTGAGTATGGTATCCTGCTTGCTGCTCCCAATAAAATCCTGCTGGAATCTAATTCCATTGCTCTGGTTGGAAATTCATCTTCTTTTCCCTCATCTCTTTGTCGTTGAGTATGGATCTGACTACCACAACATCATGCAGAAATAGTTGTGTGACACAGTCTCCAGTTTGTTGTACTGAAGGCGTACCGTTCTAGTTTTTTATGATTGCTCCTTCCCATTTTTCTTTTCTTTTTTGTAAAATTACTTTGGTTGACGGGTTGAGTAGTGCTTTTGAACTTCTTCTCCATGTTTTCATTTGGGTGGTAACATACAATAGGCAATCCATTTATCTATGACACATATATGCTGTGTGCGCAAAATTGCAGTTTCAAGTTGTGTGCATTTCCATAGACATGTATCAACTGTATTTCTGTGTTGCTGAATGGAATATTATCATTGCAAATTATGCTATTGCTAACACGCTCTTGTCAAAAAACACAGTAACATTTCCTTGACCACTTTCATGCCATTTTTGTATGATGATGCAGAGAGACAATAGTGGATTGACTACTGAGAACAAAGAGCTCAAACTACGGTTGCAAGCTTTGGAACAACAAGCACATCTTAGAGATGGTATGCCTGTTTAATAGCTTGATGTGATTTTCACTGATTTATTTTAGTGACATATGAGTGAATATTTTCTAGCTCTGAACGAGGCTTTGAGGGAAGAACTTCAGCGGCTTAAGATAGCAGCTGGCCAAATTCCAGGTGCCAATGGAAACAGGGGGCCACGTCCGCATTTCCCTCCCCATCCACAGTCATTTGTCCAATGTGGCAGTCACCATGCGCAACAGCAGCAGCAGCACCTGCCTCATTCTACCACAAGTACCCAGAATATCGGCGGGCAGACCCAACCTAGCTTCATGAACTTGAATAACAGGGGTTGAAAATGTCAAAAGGGAACATCATAAATGAGTAATTAGCATAGAGCTTTGTATATATTGATATGTAATGGATAGTGGTACAGGCTGTGAGTGCATGCTACTCAGATAATTTGTACCATCATCAATACTAGTTACTTTAATGCTATAGGAGAAACTTGTTTCATAAACAGCAGCTAGATATTGTTCAACATCTTTTATGTGATGACTATCATAACTTGTTATTTCTGAGGTCTCCAGTTGTTAGCACTACATTTTGATCTCAATTAAATAAACCCTGCTGGTGATTAAATGCTTCTGAATGACCTCAAATTCCTGGCCATTGAGCTAGAAAACTGCTCTTGCAGCTTGCAGGCATGATCTTGGGTTATGGAAATAAATTTGCAGTTTTTTCTCTCTATTTAATTTCCACAATTAATACTACTTACATGGATCCATAACCTTATTATTAACGGGAAATTTTCGTAAATACAACTTCTATTAGAGTATATTATATCATCTACAACTATTATTTGATTCACGTTTTGTACTACATTTCATACAATTAATAGCTATTCAGCCTAGTAAATCTCTTCTGTCTCTACGAAAATCATTCAATAAGAATCCCAAAAATTTAGCTAGCTTAACTGAATTGACTGCAATCAATTATTCTTAAGAAATCTGTATTACAACGCAAATACAATGAATCATCTCTTAAAAGATGTCATTTGGCTTTCACTAAAAATAGGTGAGAGAGTACATCATATGTCGGTGCTCATTGAGTAATAATATATCTTTTTGCACTATTGCATTACAGATATATAGTGTATTGAATACTATTTACATAGTGATATAGATATATTGTATAAGGTATATAATTGAATGTATTAATAAATGATATATATATAAATAAAACAATATACTTTCTACCTAAAATATGCAATATACTTACAGATATTATATTATACATAGTATAAATATATTATATACTATATATTATAAATATGCTATATATAGTCCTCTTAAATCTAATATTCTTTATATTGTATATAGTTAATAGAGCTCTTAAATATAAATATGTATATTTATATACAAATAATATATTCGTATATAGTATTTATTGTACTTAGTATATTGTACTCATAAATGTGATTTTCTTTATATATATGTGTGTGTGTTGTGTTTACCTCGAAAATACGAGTAACAATTAAATTTGATTTGTGGCTTTAAAGATATGTGATCTAGTCCAATACTAGTTAATAAACAAGCAATATAGAGTATAAATGAATAAAATGGATAGACCAAACCAGCGTTACTCGAGTAGAATTTATGGACCTCGAGCTCGATGACCTCGAGGGGGTCGAGAATGATAAAGTAAGAACAATAAAGTGAGAACAGTAAAGATAGAGAACGACTCTGAACAACAGTGAGCGAGAAAGTAAGATAGTATATTCTTTTGCCAATGATTAGATGAGATATACAAATGATTGGGGTCCCCTTTATATAGGAGGGGAGACCCTAAATAAGGTACATTTCTATTTACAGTAAAGAATCTCATTGGCCCAGCTGTATAACCACCTAGTACGGATTTGTACTAATTCGTACAAATCTATCCCGAAATTTGCGCCATGATATTTGGGGACGTGGCGAGATTCTTTTCCTTTCCGTAACAAACTCATAACGGCACTATTTGGCGTCGACCGTATCTTGCTTTGATGCTCATCGAGCACCCATGCCCTCGAGCCTCTTATTTCGCCTTCCAGCCCGAGCTCAACCTCTTCTGAACTTCTACCCTCGAGGAAACATCTCGAGCCTATGAAATCGGGCTTCCTGATTTCGACTGTATACAATATGTATGTATATTATACTAAATGTATCGGGCACCAAAATAAAAATGGGG
>ML259863.1:0-20083 GCA_005239495.1 Nicotiana undulata | reverse complement strand
GGGGGGGGGGGGGGGGTGTTATAAAACCTATAGTAATTGTGGATGTCCACTACTCCCACTACTTTCACCCATGATGCATATAACCTCCACTACTCATCACTATTATGATTGTAACTTTCACACCTCCATAACCCCTCACATGATCTTCCCCCGTGATCTTAAAGGTATGTCATGTTTAAGACAATCATTTTGTAACTTTATATGTAATATTATAAATAGAGGCATGAAATGTGATATGTGATACAGTTGAACACTTATTGAAATAAGAAAGTTATCTCTTCTTCTCTTATTCAACTTATCTTCTTGTTTTATATTGTTACTTTGAGCTACATTTCTTAACATTTTCTGTGTTAAGAGTATATAACTGAAATCTTAAGTAAAGTGGTTTTGAGTCTGTCAAGCATCTTATTTTTCATATTTAATTCCATGTATCATCCCAACTTTCTTCAAATTGTAAATGAAGATGAAATTTTTTTTTTCTCTTCATTTCCTTGAACTTAGCTTTTTCTGTTAGTAGAATAATTTGACTCTGTTACTTTTTTGACATTAAACAAATTTATTCTTTAGCCGGTGCTTGATAAATTTTTACCCGTCCAGACGAAAATATTCCTATGCTAGACATGATTGCTGTGTAAATATTAAGGACATGAAGCCCGTAACTTTATGAATGTTGTGTAAATATTAAGAACAAAGTGTAATATATTTGCACCTTCCGTTGTTAAACTTTAGGACATCATGTCCTTAACTTCATATGTGCAGTGTAAAAGTTAAGAACATGGCGTCCTTAACTTCACACGTGCAGTGTAAATGTTAAGGACACCATGTCCTTAATATTTACACAGCACTCATGAAGAAAGGGTAAAACTATCTTTTTGTATTATTAAATAGAGTAGTGGCTAGTTTTGTTCAACATTAAAAATATTGGATAATAACAAAATACCATGTTAAAAAGTGGCTATCCCACGCCATTACTACAAGAAATTGTGACTCCGCAAACTTTATTTTGCATTAGTAGTAATAATTTAAGAATTATGGGAGAAATTCAAAAATAGTCAGATTTACAAGTGATCGTTCAAAAATAGCCACGGTTTCAAAAGTAATCGAATTTCAGCCACTTTTCATGTAAAGATAAATCTGAGCGAAAACACTGTTTAAACGCCAGTATATTATGCTGGAGTTCCAGCATAAGTATACTGGAACTCCAACATATTATACTGGAGTTCCAGCATAAGTATACTGGAACTCCAGCATAAAATAATGGAGTTCCACCATAGGTATACTAGAACTCCAGCATAATAAACTGGAGTATACCGGTCTAGTATAATATGCTGGAAGTTCATACACAGGTGCTCGAATCTCCAGTATATTATGGTGGAACTTTCCGCATGTTGGAGTTCCAGCATAATATGCTGGAAGTTCATACACGGGTGCACCGAACTCCAGTATATTATGCTGGACCGGTCTCTGTTGTAGTAAATTAGTGGCTATTTTTCAATGACCTGGTAAACGCTAGCTATTTTTGAATGACCAGTCCGAAAACTGGCCAGCCTGTGCTATTTTTACGAAATTTATAGTAAATCCATTTGGACCCTTGTCTTAGAAACCATCTTGTACATCTTGTACCAATGGAACTTAATATATTCAATAATTGTCTTATCCCACTCATCTTGTACCAATGAATCAAAAAAGAAAACAAAAATTAGACAAGGAATCATCTTATTACTAAAGCTGTTCCCAGAACATTCTTGAGATCATCACAATATCACATATAAATTCATCATTCTTTGCAGCTTCAACACATTCAAGAATGGAGCTAATCATGTTAATAGTGATTGTGATAGTGTTGGCTTTACTAATTTTAGCTGTCTCACTGAAAACAAGGGATTCTCCAATAGAAATGGAAGCAATTCCAGGTACCTTAGGGTGGCCTATTATTGGAGAGAGTTTGTCTTTCATATCTGAATTCTCAAGCCCTGCTGGTATATACACCTTCATTAACAAGAGACACAAACTGTAAGTAAATATGCAACAAGTGTTAAGCCCAACATGAACAACATATGATCATTTTTGTATTATCTAGCTATAGCAAGTCAAAAATTTCTTTACCATTGTCATTTTCTCGAGGGAATCGTAATAATATGCTATATGTAGAAAGAACTCAATTACTTGCATTGTGGGAAAGAATTTAAAATCTTGCTCGGGAAGGTTAAAGAAAATTCTTAAAATGCTCTATGTTATTGAAATACTCACTTTAATCCACTGACTGCAGGGGCAAAGCGACCTTCTGCCAAGGGTGGTCATCGAAATATTATGAAAAATTACGCTGTAAAATATTGATTTTAGATGTATATAACATATATTGAACACACCCTTTTGTCGGGAAATGTGTTTACTTCTTTCAAGTCTGAACACACTTGGGAAAATTTCTGGCTTCGTCACTGACTGACTTTATCATGGTTTGGCTGTGATGGAAATAATGATTGTAGCATGGTTTTGTTTATAGGTATGGGAAGGTGTTCAAGAGTTATGTATTGGGAAGGTATACGGTGTTCATGACAGGAAGAGAAGCAAGTAAAATCTTGTTGACAGGAAAAGATGGAATGGTGAGCTTAAACCTATTCTACACAGGACAGCAAGTACTTGGACCTACTAGCTTGCTCCAACAGACTGGAGAGTCGCACAAGAGACTCCGAAAACTAATTGCTGAACCCCTTTCACTTGACGGCCTTAAGAAGTATTTTCAGTTTATCAACAGCTTAGCTATTCAAACACTGGATCAGTGGTCTGGAAAAGAAGTCTTGGTTCTTGAAGAGGCTTCCACAGTTGAGTCTTTTGATAACTTTTAATTGAGTTCGGTTTTGATTTAGAGGCATTGTTTCAACCTGTTTGATTGACAAGGTGGGTTTATCTGATGCTAAGCATCCTCCACTTCCAACCAAGAGGTTGTGAGTTCGAGTCACCCCAAGAGGAAGGTGGGGAGTTCTTGGAGGGAAGGATGCCGAGGGTCAATTGGAAACAGCCTCTCTACCCTAGGGTAGGGATAAGGTCTGCGTATACACTATCCTCTCCGGACCCCACTTGTGGGATTATACTGGATTGTTGTTGTTGTTGTTGTTGTTTCAAGCTGTTGGATTATGTTTTGCAGTTCACGCTCAAGGTGATAGGCAACATGATAATGAGCCTAGATCCAACTGGTGAGGAACAAGAGAAGTTTCGAACCAATTTCAAGATTATTTCTTCCTCTTTTTCTTCTTTACCCTTTAAGGTCCCCGGAACTGCCTTTTATCGTGGCATTCAGGTAAAAAAAATTCAATAGTATATGTAGAATAGGATTAATGGACAAACTAAAAGGGATGACTATTTGTAAACTACAGGCTCGTGATCGTATGTATGCTATGTTAGACTTGATAATTGACCAACGGAGAAGTGGGAAAAGCTTGAAACAAGATTTCTTGCAATCCCTGGTAAAGAAGCATGCATCAGAAGGAAATGACGACGACAAACTCACTGATAAACAACTGAAGGATAACATATTAACACTGCTAGTTGCAGGACACGATACTACAACTGCTGCATTGACATGGCTACTCAAATTTATTCAAGAAAATCCTGCTGTATTGGAACGATTAAGGGTAATTCTTATTGACCCTAACACGGGAAAAAGGAACTGCCTTTAACTTTCTGGAATTAGATTATAACTTGAATCTCTTATTTGCAGGAGGAACATAGAGAAATCCAAGCTAGAAAACAAGGCACATTAGATCTTGCCTGGTCTGAAGTCAATAATATGCCTTACACCGCCAAAGTGAGCTGCATAATAGTCATGAATCCAGCTTCCCTGAAATTCAAAGATTAACTGTTTGCTTGATCTTTCAATGTTCAGGTAATAAGTGAAACTCTTAGAATGGCAACAATCCTGCCTTGGTTTTCAAGGAAAGCAGCAATGGATTTTGAAATTGATGGTAACTGTCAGCTTTTTCATACCTGGAATTTGTAACATTTCCTGCTTTAATATACAGAGCTAAAATAAATCTTTTAACCATTCTCAGGATTCAAAATCAAGAAGGGATGGTCTCTTAACTTGGACGTAGTGTCTATCCACCGCGACCCCAAGATTTTTCCTAATCCTGACAAGTTTGATCCTTCTAGATTTGATGTAAGTTCTCTAAAATAATTAGCTGGCTCCTTCTATTAAACCCCTGAGATATTATAACAAAAGTCGGCTTGTTGGATTCTCTACAGGAGCCTATAAAACCTTTCAGCTTCCTTGGATTTGGAAGCGGACCACGCATGTGTCCTGGAATCAACCTGGCCAAACTGGAAATTTCTGTTTTCCTTCATCATCTTGTCTGCAGATACAAGTAAGAAAAAAGGAACAATTGTTTTGAAATTTTCTCCAACGATATTAACAAACTGTATCTAATTTGAAAATTTGTCTACCTTGCAGATGGACGCCTTTAGACACAGATGATTCTGTTCAGCCAACACTTGTGAGGATGCCGAAGAACAAGTACCCCGTCATGGTTGAGACACTTTAGATAATGTCTTTTACATTTTATTGGAAAAAGGGAAAGACAGTATTTTTCAGATTTATAGGAGAATGTAACAGCAGAAATAAGGAAAAGGTGCTAACTCCTGGTCTGGTTCCAGTTGAACCAATTACTAACCAAGAAGTTGGAATAGTTCCAAAAGATCCATTGTTAAATTGCAAGATAAGGTATGAAACTCTTTGATGATGATAAAAAAAGATGGTAATCTAACAAAGTGATATATTTTAAAGCTCAAAGCAAGTATTTTGTTGATTTTGTTCTGCTTCCTCTTTCATTTTCTCGTCGAGAGGGGTGGCTGAAAGTTTAGATTCTGTTTGCAACTTAGGAAATTGTACCTCAACGATAACAAAAAATTAGAAGAATATGTAGTCATTAAATAAATTGCATTTTACATACAGAGTAGCCATGACAATGAAAAAACTAGAATGAATGGAAATCAAGATAATGCTCCATCGTATTATAGAACCAGAATCTATTGTATACAAATCATTAACTTTATCCCCCATTCAGTTTAACGTTGTCATTTCATAATCTGCCTGCACTTCATATCATATATTACTGCACCTTGCTCTAGGCACACCTTGCTCTAGGCAGTAGACAGTAGGCACCATGCGCCTCTACTACATAAATATCATAAATATCACGAATATGCATGCAGTCCTCAACCTCTAAAGGGGATAAAAACCAGAAGCAGGAAAAAAAGAAAAGAAAAAGCAAATGGTTATCTGCTAGTATAGTAATTAACTTAATCAGTTGTTTCCTTCATATTCGCCAAAAAAAGAAACACACAGACCAATCCATCAACCCCTTCTTGACCCAACCAAAAAAGGCAAATTTTTCACCATGGGCAGAAGGTATACCTCCAATAATCAAAGAAGGCAAGTTTCGCTTCAAGAATATTGAGGTAATAACAGTTGACACGTGCTTTTCTCCCAGTTTGAGAACACGAATATGTTTACAATTTCATACCCGAACAAGACTAGTAAACTACATCCAATCTTAAAATATATTGCACGAATGCTACCATAACTTTCTTCCGAGTTTCTAAACTCTCTTTTAACAATTTTAACATTTTTTGCTATGGCTGGAAATTCCCCTTTTTTATATCAAAGACAACAGACTGAGAAAATGGAGAGGAACACAAAAGATTCATAAAGTTGCCACATAATCTTGGCAAATCCTTCCTTATGATAACACATTTATGCAATAGCAAAAATGCCACGACGATACACTTCTATGGGTCCAAGTCACAATTCAAACATCACTTCTACAATGAATCTAAGGCTTCCTACATAAACAACAGAAACTAATAGCTTCTCTAATTCCAACATCTGCCATGATGGCTCTAATGTTTCCTACAGAAACAATGAGAAACTATAGCTTCTCTATCTAAGAACTACATCCCTGTGCTGAGGGCAGCAACAGTTTTGACTCCCAATATCTGCAGCTAGACAAGGAGGCTTGGCATTCTCATCCTTGTACCAGATTGATCGTGCTTTAACTAACTCGTCCAAGAAGTCATCCAGCTTTTCGACTGTGACACTAGGCATTACGACCACATGTGACATATTTCTTTCACAAGCAAGTTGCCACTTGCGAACAAATTCCTCATCTTTAGGTCGCTCAAAAACAACAGTGCTGCTCAGTTCATTCAGCATAGCACTGATTCCAACTCCTATAAGGCGATCTTTTAAGTAATGAGCATTCCTCAGGCACTTCTGGACTTCTTTCTGGAATCCCTTGTACCCTTTTCTGTTCAGAGTGCACCAAAGGAAAAGTGGAGCATGCCCATTCCGGCTTCCCATGATAGTGGCGTCCCTTGAAGCAAGGTACTCCACGTTCCTAGAAAGGGCATTAATGTGCTCCAACCTTGTCAGTTGAACACCGCATGGCATTGGACATCCCACAAACTTGTGGCCAGAGACGCTCACACTACCAATTGGCTTTTTGAATGTAACCTGTGGTGCCTGTACGTACATATTCACAATATTACTTAAGAGGTAAACCCTGAAACAATAGCATTACCTTAAAAAAAATCTTCTTTTTTTTTCTTTCCTTTTCTGAACCGTAAAACGGTACGTAGGAGCAACAAAAGATAATAATTAAATTTATGTTTCATAAAAGTGCAGTGGCGGCAAATAGTCTCTGCTTGCAGAATCTCTTTTTTGGTTTGAAGAGGTTACCACATGACGAACATTAATACTTGTCAAAAGAAAAAAGGAATATAAACACTGCCAACAGGACTGTAGATCTGCATACAAAATCTATTTCATCCTTTTTTGTTTTTTACTGTGAAGTATCCACGTAAGGAACACCTACTGCCAACAGGACTGGAAAAAAGATACTTTATCTTTTAGTCCTTCTAAACCAGCCAAAGAAATGAATTCTGCTTCTCTTCATCCTTTCCCCCTTTAGTTCCAAAAGAAATGGTTACAGAGAACGAATTTAACTTTTAACCTTCTACCTATTGCTAGTGGGGCAAAGGCAGCAACTTTTCACATTTTCAATTACACGAGAGTACCTCATAAACTCCTGATTCGCTAACAATAGCCAAGTACTTTTACATACACTTCACATAGGCTAGTTTAAGAAATGCAAGGAGAAGTTAGACAATAAAAACAGCTCGGATAAACAAATTACTTACACGCTTGACAAATGGCATCATAAGACCAAAGAGAGCCCCATCACAGTGGATATAAAACCGATCATGTGAAAACCCGCACTCTTCAAGGGTTTTTATGACAAGATCAAGATCATCGACGGCTCCTTTCACAGTAGTTCCTGTCAGCCAAAAAAGATGGCACATTAGGCAGCTACGCAGTTGCTGCATTTAGGGAATATCTCGACAGTGAAAGGGTAAGAGAGTACCGATGTTGACATTGAGGATTGCAGGTTTATCCTTGTTTGCTAGTAGCTTAACTTTTAAGTCTGCACAATCTATTTCACCAGTTAGTAGAGTGTCAACCTTCACACAATCCATTCTATACATTCGTGCTGCTTTAAAAACAGAATAATGAGACTCCTTTGAAGCATACAAAATTCCTTCGGGAAATACTTCTCTCCTGCATTATTACGACAGTATTTTCCTTAAAATTAGAAAAAAGAGAGGAAAAAGGAAGGAGATCACCTCTTCAGCAGTAACCTAATGCTTCCAAAGGAAAAAATTTAAAATTATACTAACCCAACAAGGATTCCATGAAGATTTCCTTCAGTTCCACAGTTTGTGATGTATCCCCAATATTCATTCTTCTCTATTTCCCATAGGCGTGCAAACCAGTCCAAAACCCCAACTTCAAACTGCCTTGAGTGCACACCATAGTTACTCTCAATGAATGGATCCCCCAAGTTATTGATGGAAAAATGCTGCAACTGTGTGAGTGCACCATAATCGAAGTCCAAATTATATGGATACCCTGTGAAAATCAGCAGTCTGAGATAATAAGGCAAATATCTTTTTACACCTGGAATGCAATGAAAGTAGTCAAGGATGTTGTAAACTGGACTAGTCCACCCACCCACTGGGACATACTGTTGGCTAATTTCAATACTATATCTATATTCATTCCCAAAAATAACATCAGTACGGTAGTTTGGAGGCAATCAATATATAAGGTTCCAATGAAGAAAAAGCACTTTTTATGCTAAACAGAACACGAAATCAAACTTTAATCAACAGCAAATAAGACAACACATATAGCTATTAAAAAGAAAGACAAAAGCCATTCTGAATTATTTTTACCTCCCAAAAGGAGGAAAAACTATATCAAACTTAGGTGAACATATAGATAAGAATTTCAGAAACACCTCATAGTAAATAACCACCCAATGATTTCATCCTCTCATGTTACATCAATATCCCCCCCAAGAAATTACTTGCTATGTGATGGTAAAACTGTGTCCTTCAACTTTACCATTCTGCTTCTTTTGTCATAAATAGGCATGTTCTTTTCATGTTGTCCCCAAAGAAAATAATAGCAAAGAAAAATAATCAGCTACTTGTTACAACTTTCCAATGCAACAAGCTGGACAGCTTAATTAGTCGAGGCCAAAAGCAATAGCCACAAGTTTGCCAATTTCAAGACAAAACTCTGTATTTCAGAAAAGTGCTACTTTTGAGCCCGAAGAGTAAATTATCAAAATTCTAAACCAAAAAAGATTGCCCCAAAAAGGAAACATAATAGTAAGTCATAACATTCACATTGGAGCTATATCCTAGCCTCTTCGGTTTTAAGGGGGATTAACCAATAACAGATAGACAAAAGTTCGAGCTGGAGATACCATTCCTAAAATATATGAAACCAATTTAGAAAGCTAAATTGGCCATAGTAGCAACATTTGTCAAAAAAAGAAATATCTAAAGCCAACCTAGGAAAATATATTATTCCCTTTATGGACCAGTAAATCCAATGGACGGTGGTAGAATTTCAAACTTGAACATATAAAGTTATAATCTTGGATCCGCCTCAGCAAAGAAATCAAAATCACGTGTCACAATTCAAAACTAAAATGAACACGATACCTAAATGGTACTTAGTTCGATCAGTAAGAGTCTTCCGATATCGAGCCAAAACACTAGCCATATAGGCTTCCTTATCACCGGTAGATTCATCATCAGCATCAGGTTCCGTAACAGCTAAGCACGTTGTATGTATGTTCCTCCCTAACACAATCTCCCTCTTCTGCTCCTCACCGTCATTAACCGCGCCATCTACATCCTCCGATTTCACCACTGCCGGCACCGGCTCCGCCACAGCCGTCAGATCAAATTGACTGTCCGCTGCCACCTCTTTTCCGTTAACAGCGGAGCTGATCGATTCCATTACCGCGCTTGTTCCTACCATAGCTCTGTTCGAATCAACAATCGCTGCTTCCATTTCAGTAAAATTTTATCAAATCGTCAAATTTTTTAGTTGTGTACAAAACCAGTTACAGATCAATTTGAAACTCTTAATACAAATTTTCACCGAAAATACATATGGATTTAAATTCTCTAACCGATTATTCATATAAAAAAAGAAATTTGCAAGTTTATTTTCATCCGCAATGTATGAGAGAGAAAAAGTGCAGGCGTAATGTGTGAATATAAATGCGAAAAAAATAGGAAATAGTGGATAAACGTATAGTTTTTACCTGAATTAGGAGAGATTATTGTATAGGGAAGACCGGCAGTATCGGCTGAGCAATGATCGGATGAGATTATTGATTTTGCGGAGAGAGGAAAAAAATGAACAAATATGGTTCTGTATTTATACCCTAATAACTGAATACTTCTCTTTTCATTTTTAGTCTTTTTCTTATATTTACCAATCAGTCCCTCGTGGTACTTTTGTTTAATATTGGAACTCCCTCACGGAATCATTATGATTTTGCTAGGCGCTAAGACTTGAATTGGTTGGCTTTTTAGAAAATATAATATTAGAAGTTGATGTTTTTTCTTTTTTGTTGGTTTAATTGGAAAAGAATATTTGGAAATTGAAAATGTGATTGGATATGAAAAAATAATTAAATTTTTGCGAGTAAAAACCTCTCTAAATCTATTAATGGGTAATTTGATGGAAACCACCTATTTGAAATAATCTCTAGATATTATTTCAAGCTTTTAAAACAAAATATATGGGTCACTCCTCGAGTTCTTCTTGAAATAATCTGAAATGAGCAGATGAGTCTTTCCACTTTATTCTCTCTATCCGGTTTATGAATAACTCTTTTCGAGTTTAAGAGAAAATGATTTGAGCAGATGCTTGTACTTGTGTTTAGTGGATATTGTATACCGTCAAAATCGAGCTTGCCCTTCGCATGATTAATTGAGATTGGAATATGATAGGTCAAGATTCAACCTTGTGTTATATCAAACTATGGTGCGAAGTCAGATTGCCGAGCTCGTGACCCAGATACCGATCAAGATCGAGATCGGCCAAGATCGAGACCAAGCAAAATAGAGATCGAGCAAGACCGAGGGAAGTTTACCTAGTCAAATAATGGAAAGCCGAAATATCCGTGATCGAGCAAGGATCACGGCGAAAATCTCGGCACGTATTAAGAAGAGGTCGATCAATTAGCCAATCATGAGATTTCTTATTGTATTTAGAGTTGTATCAAAAGTAGGACTCCCCTACTATATAAAGGGGGTCTGAACATTTGTACAACACATTACATTTATGCAATACAAAGCAATACACGGCCTTCTTTTAGCTTTCAATATTATGTTACTTTGTTCATATTTCAGTAGAACCTTCACTTTGTTCGAGGTTGACCTAACTCGAGGGACAAATCTATATGATTCGTTTGGTTTGCATTTATTTCTTTTTACAATCAATTTCAATTTATATATTTTCTCAGTTTGTGCCAAGTTATATCATGTATCCTTAAAACCACGTATAAATTCAATTGTTATCCGTTTTTAGGGTAAACAGATATTTTATATATATATATATGTGTGTGTGTGTGTGTTAGAAGTTTAGGATATATTAAAAGAATAAAAACTAGTTTCATAATGTTAATTTGCCTTTTAGAAATTGGTGGAGTTGCCATTTTAAGAAAATCAATTGCTTAAACAGTATGACTGCCCCTTGAGAGTCCGAACAGACAATTTTTTTTATTGTCTAAACAAAAATAATAATAATAATAATAATAAACGCTATAGAAAAAATTTCAGATTAGTTGGTTTCAGAAGGAATCTACTACTATTATTAGAAAAAGGAAATGAAGGAAACCAAAGAAAAATTATTGTTAATTAGTTTTAATAAAATCACTAGCTAAATCTAGTAGAGCAATATAAAAGAATATTGTTTACAGTTGCAATCTAACCTCAATCGTGCACCTAATAAGATCACGAGGTCACTTCTCTAGGAAAACAAATAACTGAACCAATCTGATTTTGCTGACAAGAGAAGCTATTAAAAAGAAACAAAAACAGTCAAAAGAGAACCAATACATTAACTTCTTCTCTATTCCTAGCTATATATATAGTTCAGCCAGGCAACGTGAATGCATTCAACTTCAAATTCAATCTACTGTATTCACGTTTGAACACAAATACAGTAATTCTTTGAACTTGATTTTCTCCACCACAAATTGTGACACTAAACTTATAGGCATTTGACAAGCAACTCAATAACTCAGGCGACCTTCCGGCTGACAAGGTGATCTTTTCATTCATAATTTAAAAGTAAAGAAAATGAGAACGTTCCTTCGTGATTAAGCAGTCACAATTATAGTTCGAAACTCTACCGTTTAATTCCTACTATTATGTGAAAACATAAACAAATTTGGAATCAACGAGGTAGGCCCCAATATTATATTTATTTAAGACTTTAAAAAAGGGGGAAAAGATACGTAATACGTATCACAACCAATGATGCAAGAGCAATTTGATTCCAAAGATTCGGTAGGGTAAGCAGCAAGAGGTGACAAAAGAGATAAGTGCAGTTTATCTTGTGAAAAAATCTGAATTGTATAGGACCACTTGACTGGCACTTTCTCCTATGTCCCATCTGCTTAACGTTTGTTAAGTGGTCAAGTGGCAAACGTGTATTGGTACATATTTATGGCAAATCTATGGCCCCATGCACACTGTAAATTGCTTCTCCAGTCCTTAGGTTTTCTTAAATTGTAATTATAACCCTTTAATTGTAACATATTTTATGGCTATAGGACAATGTTTTGTTTACTAATTATACTTCATAATAGTTTTGTAAAGTTATAGGAAAGATATTTTGGTAGGATAAACAAAGTTTAATATTATTGATTTACTCAATTACTTGTTAAAAAGCGGTACTCTAGTTATCATTTAAGTAACTATTCCAAGTTGGAGTCACAAGAAAATGAAAGTGACGAAGGTCAAAACATTGTCATCCCCTTATTTATAGCATTACAAAATGGAGTATTCTAGTAAAGTTAGGGCACATCAACTTATGTGAAGCGCTCGGAAAATTTTAAATAATATTTATTAATAAATAATATGAAAAACTAAATATTGATAAAAGAAATATAATTGACACCGCTCGAAAATAACGGTTGCGCGTCGGCGAAGTGCATTATATATTTCTTTAGAAGAAGAGGTTGAAGGTTTGAACCTGAGTAACTAATTTTTTTTTCTATTAAAATAATTGTATACGGTTAAAACGGGGCCCGTCCAATTTTATTGATTAACTGTGACCAAGGGGACGGATAGAGGATCGACCCCGTATTATATCAGACCGAGACATGAGGATAAGATACCGAGTTCGGGATTCGAAGTACCTGTCGAGATCGAGACTAGTGATGATCGAGACCATACATGATAGACATCGAGCAAAACCGAAGACATCATAATAACGGAAATTGAGATATCCGTGACTGGTCAAGGATCATGGCAGGAATCTCGGAACGGATCAAATCAAGAACGGTTATTTAGCTAATCATGGGATTTCCTTCTGTAATTAGAATTCTACCATAAGTTAAATTCCTATACTATATAAAGGGGGTTCTAATCATTTGTATATCATCTCATTCTCGCATATCAAAGTATTACAATACTCTCTCTCTCTTATACTCTTTTGTTCAACAATTTATTTCATATTTCATAATTGTATTCTCAGCCAGTCCGAGGGAGAACTAGCTCGAGGGCTAAATTGCATTTCAATACTGGTTTGCTTTACTTTACTGTTAATTTCTATTATTAATCATCGTATTTATCTATTGGTACTAGGTGAAATCATGTATCCTTAAAATCACTCATAAGTTTAATTGTTATCCGATTTTAAGGGTAAACAATTTGGCGCCCACCGTGGGGCTAAGGATAATAGTGATTGCTTGATATTAAATCTCATAACGCACACTGCTTTACCCTTGTTTTCGTAACTATTTTGGATTTCAGGATCATCATGTCAAACTCACAAATAGTGCCCGCACACGCCGATAATGACCTTGGTTTTCACGGAGAAAACGACAATATAGCCTCCCCAGGAATCGAAGTGCCTCAAACTGGCCTCGAGTGAGTACCGATCGCAAATCCCGTTGATGTCAGTTCCCATGTTTCCCTAAATACAAATATGGGCGTCGATCCCGAGAATAGCGTCTGCAAGGAAGTTCGATCAGGAGGACGAGGTACGGAGGACGACATAGATGGCGGAGTCATCCTTCAACTGATATTTGAAATGTTACAAGCTCAACAAGCTGCTATAGCACAACTGCAAAATCAAAACCGTGCACCGAGTAGGGTCGAACCTGAACCCTCACTAGAAGTCATTCATAGAGCCGAACCAGTACCGGAGAAGTCAAATGAGAACGAATCGGGGAGTGACCCCTCCATTATGAAAATGCTCGAAGAACTCACAAAGAGGAATGAATCGGGGGGAGAAGAAGATTGAGGAAAATGACAAAAAGGTAGAAACGTACAACTCCCGAGTCGATGAAATTCCTGGGGCACCATCGATTCTAAAAGGTTTGGATTTGAAGAAGTTCGTGTAGAAGCCTTTCCCCCCAAGTGAGGCTCTTAAGCCCACCCCAAAGAAATTTCGCATGCCAGAAATTCCCAAGTATAGTGGGACCACCAACCCAAATGAGCATGTCACTTTTTACACATGCCTAATAAAGGGGAACGATTTAGAGGATGACGAGATTGAGTCTGTTTTATTGAAAAAGTTCGAAGAGACTTTATCGAAAGGGGCGATGATATGGTACCACAACTTGCCGCCCAATTCCATTAATTCCTCTGCCATGCTCGCAGATTCCTTTGTCAAAGCACACGCCGGAGCAATAAAGGTCGAGACTAGGAAGTCAGACCTCTTCAAAGTGAGAAAGAAAGATGACGAAATGTTAAGAGAATTTGTATCTTGGTTCCAGATGGAATGTGTGGACCTACCCCCCGTCGTAGATGATTGGGCCGTCCCGGCTTTTACTCAAGGTTTGAACGTACGAAGTTCGGTGGCCTCACAGCAGCTAAAGCAAAATTTTATTGAGTATCCAGTTGTGACCTGGGCTGATGTGCATAATCGGTACCAATCATAAATCTGGATATTCCATAGGGATCCGTATTTAAGTGCACCAAGGTGTCGATCACGAGGGAAAAATGAACTCGAGACTATATGCCGGAAAGGACCTTGTCTTTCATTGACGAGGATGCAGAGGGGATCTCACAACCCCATAATGACACACTGGTAATATATGTCCTTATGAATAAAATTCAAATTGAACGTGTTCTAATTGATCCAGGAAGCTCGGCCAATATTATTCGATCGAGCATCGTGGAGTAGCTCGGCCTACAAGATCAAATTGTGCCCGTAGCTCGGGTTCTTAACGACTTCAAAATGGCGGGTGAAACAACCAAAGGGGAAATTATCTTGCCAGTCAACGTAGCCGACACCATTCAAAAAACAAAGTTCCATGTGTTCGAGGGCGACATGAGATACAACGCCCTGCTCAGAAGGCTCTGGATTCATAACATGAGGGCGGTACCTTCAACCCTTCACAACATTCTAAAGTTCCCAACACCGGAGGTAGTAAAAATGGTGTACGGGGAACAACTCGCCGCCAAGGAGATGATTGAAGTCGATGAAGTAATACCGCTATCGACACTCTCATCAGCAAAGGGATCGAAGTCGAAGGGTAAGCAGGAGGCCAAATAGCAACCACAGACACCAACCTCGACCCAATTACAGGAGCAAGGTATCGACGATGATGACGACTATTGGATCCCTCGATCCTTCATACTCCTTGGTAACTCCGACGCCACCAAGTCAACGGTCAAGGAGCTGGATCAAGTCATGTTGATCGACCACCAACCCGAACGAACGGTATACTTGGGCACATGGCTAAACCCGAGCTCGGGAAAAAACTTATTCATTTCCTTAAAGCTAACACGAATTGCTTTCCCTAGTCCCATCTCGATATGATAGGGATCCCACCAAAAATCACTACCCATCGATTGAGCTTGGACCCAAAGTTTCGTCCAGTAAAGAAAAAAAGAAGGTCCCAGTCCGAGGTTAAGCATGCATTCATCAAGGACGATGTAACCAAACTTCTCAAAATAGGGTCCATTCGGGAAGTAAAATATCTCGAATGGTTAGCTAACGTAGTGGTAGTCCCTAAGAAGGGAAATAAACTTAGAATGTGCATAGACTATAAGGACTTGAACAAGACCTGCCCTAAGGATTCTTTTCCTTTGCCGAATATCGATCGCATGATCGATGCCACGGGTAACCACGAGATTTTTAGTTTTCTCGACGCCTACTCTAGGTACAATCAAATACAGATGAACCTGGAGGATCAGGAAAAGACTTCGTTTATCACTAAATACGACACCTATTATTATAACGTAATGGCGTTCGGACTAAATCAACGCCTAGTAAATCGAATGTTCGAAGAACAAATAGGTAAATAAATGGAGGTTTATATTGATGGCAGTTAGTTAACCATTTGGAACATTTGCAAGAGACCTTCAACATACTAAGAAAGTACAACATGAAGCTCAACCCAGAGAAGTGTGCATTCGGGGTCGGCTCGGGCAAGTTCCTCGGCTTCATGGTATCAAATCGGGGGATCAATATCAACCCCGATAAAATCAAATCCATCGAAGATATCACGGTTGTGGATAATGTCAAGGACGTACAAAGGTTAACGGGGCGCATGTCCACCCTAGGTCGATTCATCTCGAGGTCTTCAAATAGAAGTCACCAGTTCTTCTCACTGCTTAAGAAGAAGAGTAATTTTGCAGTGACCCCGGAATGCCAGCAAGCCTTAGAAGAAGTAAACGATACATGTCAAGCCCGCCACTGCTTCACACCCCGAAAGCGAACGAGAAACACTACTTATAATTGGCAGTCTCAGAAATAACGGTAAGTGGGGTCCTAGTTCGAGAAGAGCAAGGTACGCAATTCCCTATTTATTATGTTAGTCGGACCTTAGGTGAGGCCGAAACCAGATACCCATACTTAGAAAAATTAGCGCTTGCTTTAATAAGCGCCTCTAGGAATTAAAACCGTACTTCCAATGTCACCCAATTTATGTTGTAACTGCCTATTCCCTTCGCAATATCTTGCACAAATTTGAACTCTCGGGTCGACTGGCCGAATGGGCCGTCGAGATCAGCGGGTACGATATCAAATATCAACCCCGAACGGCCATCAAGTCTCAAATCTTGGCAGACTTAGTGGCCGACTTCACGCCAGCCCTCGTACTGAGGTCGAAAAGGATATTATTAAAATTGGGTACATCATCGGGGGTGTGGACCCTCTTCACAGATGGCGCTTTGAACGTGAAAGGGTCCGGGATGGGCATCGTTTTGAAGCCTCCCATGGGTAGCATAATTAGACAATCTATCAAAACTTCGAAGTTAACTAACAATAAGGTCGAGTATGAGGACATGATTGCAGGTCTCGAGCTGGCTAAAAGATTGGGAGCAGAGGTCATCGAGGAAAAATGTGATTCCCTACTTGTGATAAACCAAATTAACAGAACCTTCGAAGTCCAAGAAGATCGAATGCAGAGATACTTGGACAAGCTACAAGTAACTTTACATCAATTTAAAGAGTGGACCATACAACACGTACCTCGGGAATAAAACAACGAAGACGATGCCCTTGCAAACTTGGGTTCATCGATCGAAGATAACGAACGTAACTCGAGGACTGTAGTACAACTCTCGAGATCAGTAATCAAAGAAGGCCATGCCGAAATAAACTCTATAAGCCTGACCTGGGATTAGAGAAACAAGTACATCGAATTTCTAAAGAACGAGAAGCTCCCATTAGATCCAAAGGAGTCGATAACTCTACGCACGAAGGTAACACGATTCACTTTGGCCGGGGATGGAACGCTATTTAGGAGGATGTTCGATGGACCATTAGCGATATGTTTGGGACCAGGAGACACCGACTATGTCTTACGTGAGATTCACGAAGGCACTTGTGGGAATCATTCCGATGCCGAATCATTGGTTCACAAAGTTATTAGAGCAGGTTACTACTGGGTCGATATGGAAAAGGATACAAAAGAGTTCGTTTTAAAGTGCGACAAATGTCAAAGGTATGCGCCCATGATCCTCTATCCCGGAGAGCAGCTCCACTCAGTCTTATCCCCATGGCCGTTCATGAAATGGGGAATGGACATCGTCGACCTTCTCCCATCGGCTCCAGGTAAAGCTCAGTTTATTTTATTTATGACTGATTACTTTTCTAAGTGGTTGATGCACAAGCTTTCGAGAAAGTCAGAGAAAAAGAAGTCATAGACTTCATTTGGGACCACATTATATGTCAATTCAGGATGCCTGCCGAGATTGTGTGCGATAATGGAAAGCACTTCGTCGGTAGCAAAGTAACTAAATTTCTCGAGGATCACAAGATTAAAAGGATTCTATCAACACCATATCATCCCAGTGGGAACGTACAAGCTGAATCGACCAACAAGACTATTATTCAAAATCATAAGAAGAGAATGACCGAGACTAAGGGGAAATGGAGAGAGATATTGCCCGAGGTCCTTTGGGCATACCAAACAACGTTAAAATCTAGTACGAGGGAAACACCGTTATCTTTAGTCTATGGTGTCGAAGCCCTTATCCCGATCGAGGTCGGGGGAACCTAGCCTCGGGTTCAATATGCAACAGAAGAATCAAATCACGATGCCATGAATACGAGACTAGAATTTTTAGACGAAAGACGCGAGGCCACCCTCGTTCGATTGGCTGCATCAAACCAGCGGATCGAAAGATACTACAACCGAAGATCCAATCTTCGACACTTTAAAATCGGGGACTTGGTGCTAAGAAAAATAATCCTCAACACTCGAAATCCGAATGAAGGAAAACTGGGTCCAAATTATAAGGGATCATATCATGTCCTCGACATCATCAGAAAGGGATCCTACAAGCTCGGCACGATGAACGACAGGAATTACCAAACAATTGGAACATATCGCTCCTAAAACGATACTACTATTGAGGTACGACCTTTCCATTTTAATTTATATTCTAAACTAACCAATTGAAAGTGTTCGATCGAGGACGGCGATGGATTCTTCAACACGAAGTCTTTAGGTTTGAAAGCATGCATTGTACTCTTTTTCCCTTAGACCGGGTTTTATCCCAAATGGGTTTTTCCAGCGAGGTTTTTAATGAGGCAACCATCGTTCGTGCTAACTTAGAGCAATTAAACAATATCCGATGCTTCTTTACAATCAACCTCGAATACTGGGGAGCATCACCCTCTGATGTAAACTTTTGTTGCAAGGAAATTACTTCGTGATAGCGGGGTCTTGATAGGTAAATTTTATAAGGGCCAAATGGTCGGATGAACCGTACCCGTATAGGTTTCTCGAGCCTTGACATCAAACATGTACACATGTATTATCATTTATTAAGAGAAGTATTTTTCCTTGCCGAATATCTCATGCCTTAGAAAAATTTTACTTTACAATTTCATACTCTCAATCTATTGTGAGAACAGGATTAAGGGCTGATGATAACTGAATTTCGAGCAACTAACCCCACACTCGAGGATTGTTGTTCGAAAAATAGACGAGGTCGAATTATCAAAACTTCGAGATTGTAAGACCTTAAAGGCAGCCCTCGATTTTATAGGCCACGGCCACCCACTGGGGGACTAATATTTCGGGCAAGCTCGAAGTGAAACGGGAAAATAAGCCCAAGAGGCATATCCCAAACTAAAAAGGCACGGTTCAGAGGTGTCCGAATTCCGTAATAAAGCAGTCCTTTGAATATTCTCGTAAACCGGTTAAAAAAGGCTACCCTCGGCAAAATTACAAAGGGCTTCAACAATATCTAGCCTCGAAAACCCTAATGGGTACAACATTGTTCGAATTCTCGAACAATATCCTTATTTCATGCTAAGTCATTACAAAACACTACAAAGGGCTTCGACATTATCGAGCCTCGAAAACCCTAATGGGTACAACATTGTTCGAATTCTCGAACAATTTCCTTATTTCATGCTGATACGCTCAAATTACACCTTAAACAGTGTAAGCGGTCGATTGTCAAATATAATAACCCAACAAGGTTGGGGTCGAATCCCACAGAGAACAATATGAAGGCGATTAGGAATGTAAGAGAATTATCACTTATCGCGCAGTGCCAAACACTTAGATTTTGATTTTGAAAATATTTATATCTAAATGAAGAAATATAAACTAACCTAGAAAGCAAGTAAAATGATCAATGGCAACAAGTATGAATGCTTCGGGAATTACACTCAAGTAACGATCCAATGTATTTTACGATTTTACAAATATGAGCGAATTTATGTTAATTAGCCACGGATAATAATTCTTAATTAGCTTCTTTCGAAGACTAACAAGACTTCCTAATTGAATTATTCCTAACCCAATTAAGATATTATGCACACCCGGATTTGGCTACAAGTAGTTTAATCCTATTCCTAGGTAGAATCTATAAAATGAGGGTTAAAGCCTCAAGTTCTTGTTAATTAATCTTTCCCAACCCCAAATTATCTTTTCCAAAATTAATTCGGAGTTAATGGGCGAGTCATAGTGTCACGCCCACCCTTTGGAAACATTAAAGAACAAGAATAATTAAA
>MDKH01124307.1:0-13587 GCA_005239495.1 Nicotiana undulata | reverse complement strand
GTGGGCTCGGATTAACTTTCCATTGCGTTTACATTTCTGTTTATTTATTTTATTATTTCCAGAATTGTTTTACAAATACAGAGTTATAACAATATATGTATCCAATATGCTAAAATACATTTAAAAATAGATTATAAAGTGTATTGTTTTCTTTCTCTTATTGGAATCTAGTCTTACATATGACGTGTGTGAATGCTCTAATCTCACCTGATCGGTGAATCATTTGGAAAACCAATTTTATATATATATATATATATATATATATATATATATATATATATGTAGATTATAAATTTCAGTGTCCTATAAAAGGTTTGACCATGTTTGACCAAAAACCCGACCGACTACGGTCAGTTATACCAATAAGTTTTTTTTTTTAAATTATAATTGTTATGTAAAAAAGCAACTGAAATTGGTGTGGGAAAAAACTTAAAGATATCGATCGAAATCCGTGGGTAATCTGGAAATGTTTTTATAATTTTTTTTTCTATGTATTTAGAAAGTCTGACCCGTGTTTGCTCGAAGATTGACAACATTTCAGACCAACATTGGTCATTTTATGCAAACATGTCAAAAAACGCATTTTTCTGATCATTTGGGGGCACAGTTACCGACCGATGGTGGTCGGCATTTTTATTTTGAGTTTTTGCTTGGACTTTTACCACTAATATGTCAATTTTTTCAATCGATTTCAATCGGTTTAGCTTACCAACCGATTTCGGTTGATAGTCTGAGGTAGCTTTTCCTGCAATTTCTAGTAGCAGGTAGCGTCAATGGATTAGGGGTGTAACAATCCGACCGGTCGTTTCGAGAGTTGTAGTTTTGTTCCCCCATTTACTGTTCATTTTGTGCTTTACTATTGTTTTATGACTTACCGGGTTAGTTGGTTCGGGTGGGGAGATTTCAGGATGATTTGAGAAACTTAGTCTCTTAATTGAAAGCTTAAGTTGAGAAAGTTAACTGGATGTTGACTTATGTGTAAACGACCTCCGGATTAAATTTTTATGATTCTATTAGCTCCGTTGGGTGATTTTGGACTTAGAAGCGTGTCTAGACTGTGATTAGGAGGTCCTTAGTAGAATTAGGCTTGAAAATGGCGAAAGTTGGAATTTTGGAAACTTTGACCGGGAGAGGACTTTTTGATATCGGGGTCGAATTGGATTTTCGGAAGTTGGAGTAGGTTCGCCGGGTCATTTGTGACTTGTGTGCAAAATTTGAGGTCAATCGGACGTGATTTGATAGGTTTTGATATCGTTTGTAGAATTATGAAATTTCAAAATTTATTAGGCTTGAATCCGTGTGCAATTTGTGTTTTTGATGTTGTTTGAGGTGGTTTAATGATTCGACTCAGTTAATACGATATTTTAACACTCGTCGGTATGTTTGGTTGAGATCTCGGGGGCCCCAAGTTTATTTAGGGTGATTAACGGATCAAGTTTTGAAGTTGATACGTTGCTGAAGAAATTTCATTGTTGGTGTAATCGCACCTGCAGAGTGGGCATCGCATGTGCGAGCCCGCATAAGCGGGAAGGAAGCCGGAGAAGCGGGCAAGGAAGAGAGTAGTTGGAGTCGCACGTGCGAAGATTCTCCCACACCTGCGAGGCCGAAGATGTGGCGAAGAGGGCGCAGTAGTGGAGTTGAAGGAAAGGATGAGTGAAGGTTGTTTCCGCAGAAGCGGATGATGGGCCACAAAAGCACCTCCGCAAGTGCGAGGCCTAGAGCGCAGGTGCTACCCCAGGTGGGTTAAGTGACTTCCGCAGGTGTGGAGCTTTCACCACATAAGCAGGACCGCCGAAGCGGATTATTGGACCGCAGATGCGGCTTAGCTGGGCAGAATATATAAATGCTAGGGTTCGCGATTTTGGCTTCATTGAAACATTTTGAACACGGTCTTACGCGATTTTTGAGAGCATTTTCGAGGGTATTATTGAGGTAAGCTACTTGTACTCGTTTTTGATCAATAATCTTGTTTCTCCATTGTTTTTCCCACCTAGATTGTGTGGGTTTGGGGTGAAATTTAGGGGTTTGAGGCTAGGGAGTTGGATTTTGATAAAAACTGTATGGTTGGACTCGTTAGTGAATGGGCTTTCGGGTTTTGTGACTTTTGTTAGATTTCAAGACGTGGGCTCGGGGCTGGTTTTTGGCCTATCTCGGGTTTTGGCTTATAAATTCGTATTTTTCTTGTGGAATTGATTCTTTTAGCCCATATTGATTGTACTCTACTGCTTGTGGCTTGATTTGAGACATTTGGAGACCGATTTGAGGGGAAAACGCGTGTTAGGGTAGAATTTTATTCGTATTGAGGTAAGTAACACTTTCAAACTTGGTTCTAAGGTGACGCACATGCCAAGTGATGGGCGTGCGGGCGTGCACCGTGAGAATTGTGACCTGGTCGATTCCATGGCGTTGTATAGTTGCTCTATCTTGTTTATATCCATGTTTTCATCATGTGATAAAGTACTTGAGCTGTTGATCAAGCTAGATATCATGTCTAGGCTTTATGCCGGTACTATTGGGACCCATAGTGGTCGTTTCTTTCTATTGTCTTACCGACTTCACTGATATATCATACTCAGTCATATTCATGCATTTCATATCATATCTCAGTCTCTGTGGTCATATATTGATACATCATATCATTGTTTTCGGGCAAGTTTCATTACATTGTGAGCCCGTGAGTGAGACTAGAGAGATTGATGACTGAGTGAGGCCGAGAGCCTTATTGTGAGTGACCGTTATGGGATCGGGCTACACGCCACAGCAATTATACTGATTTATGATAGCTCTTGGCCTGAACGAGTTCCTCCGGAGTCTTCACACACCCTAGTGAGCGCGGTTGGTATTATTGAGGGATGGATCTTCCCTGGACTAGGATCTTGTACAAAGCATTATATTTCCGGAGATGGATCTCCTCCATGGGCTAGATTGGCCTTACTCGGTACTGGGTGACTGATGGTCAATGATGTATATTCTCTGGGATGGATCTTCCCTAGTCCGTATGGGCCATATAAAATACTGAGTGATTGAGCATTTGAGAGTGTGAGCACATGCGGATGTCAGCATGGTGCATCACATACAACATGTGCATTGGCATGTAGAAGTAATTCTTCATATCATTCAGATTTGATCTATTTTACTGTTTAGAGCTATCTATTGAACTTTATAGCGTACCTATGTTTCTGCACTTTTATTTCTATATTGAACTGTGTCGATTGAGTTCGTTATTACCGTTCAGTCCAAAGGTTGGATTTGTTACTTATTGAGTTGGTTGTACTCACGCTACACTCTGCACCTCGTGTGCATATCCAGGTGCTTCTGTTCACGGCGGCTACTGATTGAGGAGACAAGATCTCGGAGATTATCGAGGTAGTTGCATGGCGTTCGCAGGCCTTGACTCTCCTTCATTATCTTTATCCGTATTTCAATTTTTACTCCTTAGACATTATAGTAGTCTGTATTCTGGCATAGATGCTTATGTACTCAGTGACACCCCAGTTTTGTGATATAATGTTTTGTGTTGCGGATTTAATTTTGTTTCAAAAAGGTTTTTCTTAAATATTAAGTTCCAGTTGGTACTACTTATTCATCAAAGCGGTAAGCTGATATTTACATCCGAGAGATTGTTCGCCTTCACGATGTGCCAGTTTCCATCATTTCAGATAGAGGCACACAATTTGCATCGCAGTTTTGGAGAGCCGTGCAGCGAGAGTTGGGCACTCTGGTTGAGTTAAGCACCGCATTTCACCCTCAGATGAACGGACAGTCCCAGCGTACTATTCAGATATTGAAGGACAAGTTACGCGCTTGTGTCATTGATTGTAGGGTTTAATGGGACCAGCTTCTCGGGTGGGTTGGTTTGAGCCGGGTGAGGCTGGTCTATTGGTTACTGACTTGGTTTAGGATGCTTTAGACAAGGTTAAATTGATTCAGGAGCAGCTTTGCATGACGCAGTCTAGACAGAAGAGATATGCCGGCAGGAAGGTCTGTGATGTATCTTACATGGTTGGGGAGAAGGTTCTGTTGAAGGTTTCACCCATTAAGGGTGTTATGAGGTTCGGGAGGAAGGTCAAGTTGAGCCCTCGGTTCATTGGGCGTTTTGAGGTACTTTAGAGGATTGGGGAGGTGGCTTACAAGCTTTCCTTGCCATCTATCCTGTCGAGTGTGCATCCAGTATTTCATATTTCTATGCTTCGGAAGTATGTCGGCGGTCCGTCTCATGTTTTGGATTTCAGCACGGTTAAGTAGGATGGTGATTTGACTTATGATGTGGAGCCGGAGGCCATTTTGGATCGGCAGGTTCGAAAGTTGAGGTCAAAGGATATAGCTTCAGTGAAGGTGTAATGGAGAGGTTAGCCCGTGGAGGAGGCTACTTGGGAGACCGAGCTGGAGATGCGGAGCAAATATCCACAACTATTTAAGATTTCAGGTATGTTTCTAGACCCGTTCGAGGACGAACGTTTGTTTAAGAGGGGGAGGATGTAACAACCTGGCCGGTCTTTTTGAGAGTTGTAGCCACGTTCCCCCATTTACTGCTCATTTTGTACTTTACTGTTGTTTTATTACTTACCGAGCTAGTTGGTTCGGGTCCGGAGAGATTTCAGGATCAATTGAGACACTTAGTCTCTTAATTGAAAGCTTAAGATGGGAAAGTTGACCAGATGTTGACTTATGTGTAAACGACCTCGGATTTGAATTTTGACGGTTAAGTTAGCTCCAATGGGTGATTCTGGACTTAAGAGCGTGTCCGAATTGTGATTTGGAGGTCCATAGTAGAATTATGATCGAAATGGTGAAAGTTGGAATTTTGGAATGCTTGACTGGGAGTGGAATTTTTGATATCAAGGTCGGATTGGATTTTCGGAAGCTAGTGTAGATTTGTGGGGTCATTTGTGGCTTGTATGCAAAATTTGAGGTCAATCGGACGTGATTTGATAGGTTTCGTTTTGTAGAATTTGGAAATTTCAAAGTTCATTAGGTTTGAACCCGTGTGCAATTTGTGTTTTTGATGTTGTTTAAGGTGGTTTGAGGATTCGACTAATTTCGTATGATTTTTTAACCCTTGTTGGTATGTTTGGTTGAGGTCCCAGGGCCTCGGGTTGATTTCGGGTGATTAACAGATCAAGTTTTAAAGTTGATAAGTTGCTGAAGAAATTCCACTGCTAGTCTAATCGCACCTGCGAAAGTGGCACCTCATGTGCGAGCCCGCAGAAGCGGGAAGGAAGCCTTTGAAGCGGGCAAGGAAGAGAGTAACTGGGGTCGCAGGTGCGGTGGTTCTCCCGCACCTGCGAGGCCCCAGATGCGGCAAAGACGGTGCAGAAGCGGAGTTGAAGGAAAGGATGGGTGAAGGTTGTTTCCGTAGAAGCCGGTGGCGGGCCGCAAAAGCGCCTCCACAAGTGCGAGGCCTGGAGCTCAGGTTCTAGCCCAGATGGGTTAAGTGACTTCCGCATGTGCGGAGCTTAAACCGCAGAAGCAGATTTTTGGACCCCAGGTGCAGTTTAGTTGGGCAGAACATATAAATGCTAGGGTTCGCGATTTTGGCTTCGTTTCAACATTCTGAACTCAGTCTTAGGAAATTTTGGGGAGGATTTTTGAGGGGATTCTTGAGCTAAGCTTCTTGTACTCGTTTTTTTTTATCAATAATCTTGTTTCCCCATTATTTTTCCCAACTAGATTGTGTGGTTTTGAGGTTAAATTTGGGGGTTTGAGGCTAGGGAGTTGGAGAGTGGATTTGGGGGTTTTAGGGTGACGATTTGGTGTTGGATGTTGATAAAAATTGTATTGTTGGGCTCGTGAGTGAATGGCCTTTCGAGTTTTGTGACTTGTTGGATTTCGAGACGTGGGACCGGGGGCCGACTTTTGGCCAATTTCGGGTTTTGGCTTATAAATTTATATTATTCTTGTGAAATTGATTCCTTTAGCCCATATTGATTGTATTCTACTGCTTGTGGCTTGATTTGGGACGTTTGGAGACCGATTTCAGGGGCAAAGGCGTGTTGGAGTAGAGCTTTGTCCGAATTGAGGTAAGTAACACTTTCAAACTTGGTTCTGAGGGTTCGAAACCCCAAATTATGTGCTATGTGATTGGTATTGTGGTGACGCGCATGCCAAGTGACGAGCGTGCAAATGTGCACCGTGAGAATTGTGACCTGGTCGATTCCATGACACTATATAGTGGCTCTATCTTGTTGATATTATTGTTTTCATCATTTGATAAAGTACTTGAGCCGTCGATCATGCTAGATATCATGTTTAGGCTTTACGCCGGTACTGTTGGGACCCATAGTGGTCGATTTTTGTTGTTGTCTTACTGAAATCATTGATATTTCGTACTCAGTCATATTCATGTATTTCATATCATATCTCATTCTCTGTGGTTATATATTGATACATCATATCATCGTTTTCGGGCTAGTTTCATGACATTGTGGGTCCGTGAGTGAGACTGGAGAGAATTGATGACTAAGTGAGGCCAAGAGCCTGATTATGAGTGACAGTTATGGCATCGGGCTGCAAGCCGCAGCACTTATACTGATTTATGATAGCGCTTGAGTTGAAGGAGCCCCTCCGGAGTCTACACACACCTCAGTGAGCGCGGTTGATATTATTGAGGGATGGATCTTGTCCGAAGAATTATATACCTGGAGATGGATTTTCTCCACGGGCTGTATTGGCCCTACTCGGTACTGGGTAACTGATAATCAGTGATGTATATACTCCGCGATGGATCTTCCTTGTGCCGTATGGGCCATATACATTAACGAGTGATTGAGCATTTGATAGTGTGAGCACATGAGGCTGTCAGCATAGTGCATCACATACAACATGTGCATTGGCATGTAGAAGTAGAAGAGTTATATTCTTCCTATCATTCATATTTGATTTATTTTACTGTTTTGAGCTATCTATTGAACTTGAAAGCATGCTTACGTTTCTGCACTATTATTTCTATATTGAACTGTGCCGGTTGAGTTCGTCACTACCGTTCAGTCCACAGGTTGGATTTGTTACTTATTGAGTTGGTTGTACTCACGCTACATTCTGCACCTCGCGTGCAGATCCAGGTGCTTCCGATCACGGCGACTACTGATTGAGGAGACAGGATCTCGGAGACTATCGAGGTAGCTACATGGCGTTCGCAAGCCTTGACTCTCCTTCATTATCTTTATCTGTATTTCAGTTCTTACTCCTTAGACATTGTAGTAGACTGTATTCTGGCATAGATGCTCATGTACTTGGTGACACCCCGATTTTGGGATAGATTGTATTGTGTTGCGGATTTAATTCTGTTTCAATTTTTTTTAAATATTAATTGCTTCCTCTTTCAAAGCTTTTACTGTGTTAAGATGGTTGAGTAGTGGTTTGTCTAGTTCCACGATAGGCACCATCACGACGGTTGGTTTTGGATCGTGACAAGGTGTGAAGGTTAGATAATGAGCTTTTGTGTGAGAATTTTTAAAAATATTTTTTCTCCTCTTGGTATAAAAGTCATTTTCCTTAAATTGGAGAATATAATTCACAAGAAAAATATTTTCCTACATTTAACCAACCAAACATGAAATATTTGAAAAATATTTTCTCGCCGGTACAACACAGCGTTTATATTCCAGTTCATCTCAAACACTTTCCCAAGAAAGTTGTACTAATAAAAAATTAAAAGAAAGAAAAATTGAAACTTCATTAAAAGCACTATAAAACTGCAAATTGGCCACTCCCAGCAATTAATTTTTCGAAGTGGTGTTCCATGACTTGTTGTGGCGAGCATGACAGACAGAAAGGATAAAAAGTAATAGAACATTGACTAGCAAGGGTTATCTTCTTAATAGCCTATAATATAAGATGAAACACCTCACACATGTACTCCTACGTTTTTTTTTATTTTTACATTATCTTTCAAAACCATGAAGCAAAGACAAGTGCTTCAGCTTCATTTCCGATTTGTCTGCCTTTCTTCCTGTGCGCTAATAATCTTGACATTAGCCACCGCTCAAACTACCACTAACACCACCTCTCAACCCAACAATTACAATATAACCAAAGACCGCAATATCACGAAACCAGGATGCCCAAAACAGTGTGGAAATCTTACAGTTCCATACCCATTTGGCATTGGCATAGGATCTGGTTGTGCCATAAACCCGAGTTTCGAGATCAACTGTAACACTTCAACAGGTTCTCCAACATTCCTCACAACCGATGTCAAGGTCCACGACATCTCCGACGCTGAAATTCGCTTGTTCAATCTTAGCAGAGAAATGTTACACACCCACAGGACGTCTGACTCGGGATTATCTGCTATCGGCCGATTTAGGGACTGATAATCCTTACAGTTTCTCTACCCTAAACAGGTTCAAGTCCTAGACGGGTTCAGCTGAACCTATGAAATTTTTGTTCGAACTATATATATACATAAACAAGGTGAGTTGCTCTGATAGTAAGCACCCTTCACATCCAACCAAGAGTTTGTGAGTTCGAGTCACCCCAAGAGCAAGGTGGGAGTTCTTGGAGGAAAGAATGTCGAGGGTCTATTGGAAACAACCTTTCTATCCCAGGGTAGGGGTAAGGTATTATACTGGGTTATTGTTGTTGTTGTATATATACATATGAAAGAAACTGCTTATTCCCGACCGGTCTACATTACGTGGACTACTACTCCCTCCGTTTCAATTTACTGAACCTATTTCCTTTTTGGTCCGTTCAAAAAAGAATGTCTTCTTTTTAAATTTGGAAACAATTTAGATTAAACTTCCAATTCTACCTTAATGAGACCTTTATAACCACACAAATACTCTAGACCCCTTTCTAACTTGTTTAGGATCACAAATTCCAAAATTTTTATTTTTTGTTAAACTTCGCGCCCAGTTAAATAAGTTCATATAAATTAGATCGGAGGGAGTACTAGTACTATTTAGAGCATCGAAGAGATTTTTCTTTACCACAAGTTTTTCAAATATATTTAAATATTTTGAACCATTAATTAACTATTGTGACTTATATATGACATCTCATTTAATTTTCTAGATAGGTAATCAAAGAACCTGAAAATTTTTATGTTTGCGCCAACTTTCAAATATTCTCTTGCAACTTTAACTTGAACCTTTTTTTTTCCAAACTTCAACAATACCTTTTCCCAAATGACAAACACCCACAAATAGTTTGACCAACTCCCCACTATAATTATTAGAGTAAATTGCATCTAATCGACTTTAAATACGCTTCAACAGATTCACGGTTGTTGGTTGCGATGATACTGGTGTAATGGTTGGGGGTGAATTCATGAATGGCTGCCTCAGCTTCTGTCCGAACTCGACTGACGTGGTCGATGGTACATGTATGTCCGCCGGTTGCTGCCAAATACCGATACCAAAGGGCTTGAGACACTTCAATACATCATTGGGAAGCCCGAAAAACCACACACAAGTTTGGCCGTTCAATCCATGTAGCCATGCGTTTCTTGGTGAGGCAAGCCGCTTTCAATTCCTGGGCACGCAGGATCTAAAAGATCGTATCAGTTTCGTAGATAGGATTGTCACTAGTGTGCCCCTCGTACTAGATTGGGCCATTGGAAATCTTACTTGTGTTGAATCACAAAAACGTGACGATTATGCTTGCCGAGATAATAGCCAGTGTGTTGATTCTGACACTGGCATAGGTGGTTATCGGTGTAGTTACCCCAACTCTTTGTGATTATCTATGCACTGACAGGTCACCTATAAGATAAAAAATTTAAGTTTATGCACTGAAACAGTATTTTTTTCACGCAATTACTCCCTCCGAGGGTTCACAACAAGTGACCAATTTACTTTTAGCACGCTCATTAAAAAATACTAAATTCTACAAAGATATCTACTATGACTAAACTACTCCTAATTAAACATTTAATGTGAGGAGTAAGAAAACTGTTTAGGGATATGTACATAAGGGTTATTTTGTAAAAACAAATTGAATTCTTTCTTGATTACATAACTAGACACTTATTTTGAACCAAAATGAAAAAGGAAACTAGTCACTTATTGTGAACCGGAGGGAGTATGTCATTTAAAAAGTAACTGCATGTTACTTTTAGCACGCCCATTAAAAAAATACTAAATTCTATACAAAGATATCTACTATGACTAAACTACCCCTAATTAAACATTTAATGTGAGGAGTAAGAAAACTAATTAGAGATATGTACATATGAGTTATTTTGTAAAAACAAATTGAATTCTTTCTTGATTACATAACTGGACACTTATTTTGAACCAAAATGAAAAATGAAACTAATCACTTATTGTGAATCGGAGGGAGTATGTCATGTAAAAAGTAACTGCATGTTATTTAATTGGCATTGATTGGTTAACCTACAATAAATAGTAAGTAACATATATGTATAATAATTTATGATTAAGTTATAATAATGTGTAAAAATTGTTAAATTATCTGTAACTTAAATCACAAGGTAGGTAATTGCACATAATCTCTATTCTATGCATTAATGAATAACATGGTCAAAATGAAAACTAACCTACTATATTGAATAAGTTAAAAGTACATTGATAGTGTACAATTCTATCCACGGTCATGTTAGTATATAACTCAAATCTATAAAGGATACTTGAACGTGCAGCATCGGGGATGAATGTGGCTGCTTTTTCTGTTGTTTGCTAGATATTGATGAATGTGCAGATCCAAATACCAATTCGTGTGAAAATATTTGAAATATTTGCATAAACACGCACGGGAGTTACAATTGTTCTTGTCCGGAAGGGCATGCCGGCAATGGAAAGAAGGATGGTAGTGGTTGTATTGCACTAAACTCTGAGTTTCCATGGATCAAGTTTTCTGTTGGTAAGTTTCTTCATTTGAATATAGGTCGTTGCACACTACTAAAAATTCGGGAAAAAACAACCACAAAAAGCGATCAAAGTTGGTGCCTAAACAGTGAAAAGCGACCAAAATGCGTCCAAACAGGCTTGGTCGCTATTTTGTTGGTCCCTTTACCATAGAGACCAACTTTGGTCTCTATGTTAAAATGACCAAATATTCCGGGTATCAAAAATAGAGACCAACTTTGATCGCTTTATTATTTTAATAATATAAATTTAGTGACCAAAGTTGATCTCTATTTTTAAATTATGTTATTTATTATTATATAAAACATAGCGACCAACTTTGATCTGTAAATAAAATATAATATTTTAAAATCTGAAAAATAACGACAAAAGTTGATCGCTTTTCTTGAACTTTTTTAATTTTTTTAAAACGAAAGTGACCACAATTGGCGACCAACAGTGGTCGCTTATGTTTATAGAATAGCTACGAATTCAAATTTTTATTGCCACAAATAAAAAAAATTGCTATAAGAATAACTAGTCACAATAATTTTCATAATAGCTAAGATTCCAAATATTTTAGATTCCAAGCAAATTCAAAGTTATACATAACGTAGCTAAGAATAAAAAGAATTTACATTCCACAATAGATTTCAAGTTACACATAATTGTAAATTTCTAAGCATTATGCACAATTTTTCTACAACGCTATTTCTTCTTTCACTCCTCTGCGGTCTTTAACTGCACCTTATCTTGATCTTAACTTGTCATCACTCTAACTCCACCGATCTACCTGTCAAATGAAAAAATATTTTTAACACCACGAAGCAAAAATACCTGATCATATATGTTTAACAGGTATAACTAAGTTGAAACTTTAACGCAAAGATGTAAGTTTAATTAGTAAAAATATTGATAAAATTTCAAGCAGACCAAAAACATGTATCGTTAAATATTTTACAATAATTTTTAACAGATAACAAAAGGAAAAAATACAAAGCAACAAAAGAAGTAAAAAAGAAAATTTTGAACAATTTTTAAACAATTTTAATTATCTTCATCCCAATTTTGTAATATTGCTTTTCTGTTCATATTTTTAATCACTATTTATCATAAATAAGATACAATATCCATCAAATTGCTGGAATAGTCCACAAAATTATACCCAAAAATCCAAGTGAAACAAGTATAAAAAGATTTACAAGCCCTAAAATGTAGAGATATGAGTTCACCTCTTCTGTTCGAGAATAGAGAAGCGATTGGGTTTTCTCTCGATCTTCTTTGTCATTCTCGATCTTCTTAGTTTAGCCATGGTTAAAAAATGAAATAGAAAAGTGGGGAAAGGGAGGTGACGGCGGGAGAGATAAAGAGGAGGTCAGAGTGTAGTAGGTTTTAGGGATTTTGCTTTGGGCCTTTGTCATTTCTTTACTTGTTGTTATATACTACTATAGTTTTCTGCTTTCATTTAATTTTTAATAAGACACACAATACATCAAATGCAAAAATGTAAAGTGTTAAGGAATATCAGTAATTAAAAAAAACTACCAAAAACCAAAAGGAATGATATTATAAGATATTTATATTTATTAATTCAAGTAGTGTAACTAATTAATTTAAAATTTAAAATTTAAAATTCAAAAATAATTAGTTAGAAAAGTAATTTATTTTGTCTTAACAATGTCACTTGGCTTTTTGTGGTTAAGACACTTGTCTTAATGTAGTTCTTTTGCTTCTCCTATTATTATTTTAGTTATTATGTGTATATGTATAACTTTCTCATAATATATATATTTTTTTTTTTTTGTTTTTTTTGTTTTTTGTCACTTGGTTATTTAATTGTATTATCCATTACATAAAATGTTAAATTGACATATGAATTATAATAAATTTCCAATTTAGTATAATAACTACTCACATATATTATACACACACATACACTACTACTACTATATTAGGAAGAAAGTACTCTCCAATTTGAATTGTTAGGTTTTTTTGTTTTTTATTGTAAAATAATTTTTAAACTCCAATTTGAATGAGTAAAATATTTTTTTGTATTTTCATTTTTTATTGTTAATTATAAGATATTTATATTTATTAATTCAAGTAGTGTAACCAATTAATTCAAAATTTAAAATTAAAAAAAAAATAGTTAGAAAAGTAGTTTATTTTGTTTTAACAATGCCAATTGGCTTTTTGTGGTTAAGACGCTTGTCTTAATGTAGTACTTTTGTTTTTTCTATTCTATATAGATAATTGCTACCACGATAATGAGCAGCCATAGCAAAAATGAGGAATTAGCTTTGTCAATTTAATTTTGTGGCTAGGAAATTTTAAGGATTTGTAAAAAGCCACGCAACTCTAATTCTTGTGGCTGTTGTTAGGTACTAGCCACGAAATTTAGATTTGTAGCTGAGATTTCGTAGCTATAAATGCATACGTTGTAGTGTATGTTAGTGTGTGTATATATATAACACACACACTTCGTGTTGCTTTAACTACATATATAGCATGTTATAGTATATGATAGTAGTATTTATTATTTGTATTATAACAGAGTTAATGAATTACATTCATTTATCACTAGGTTATAAGTCGATGAATCAATTATAACAGAATAATTGTTATAGGTCGAAACATTTTGTTTTGAATATTCAACGATGCATCTCCGTAGGTTATAAGTCGATGAATCAATTTATAAGTGTATCAATCCCTAAAATAACCCGACCCTGTGTTCCTAGCGCTTCATGTATATATATATATATATATATATATATAT